>CM054179.1:133916986-133961986 GCA_028829895.1 Sinotaia quadrata | reverse complement strand
TAGTTTAATGTACAACAAAAGTCAAACTGTTCCTTGTATTTGTTTGAAAATTAATTTACTCTCAAAGACGAACGAATGATTACAAACGCACATTAGAATCATTTCAGATGTAAACTATATGTTATATTTAAATAAAAATAAGAATTTAAATTGCAAGAATAAGTATGGTCTCACGAAAACCTAAACGAAAATGAATATTTGTTAACTCAAAGTTCACATTTCTTTATAACGAAAGCAGGCCCTCCTACAGTTGACTTGCACATAATTTAATTTTCTTTTCTTTAAAAGAAAATTAATGCTTATGTTGAATGCAAAGCAAAATATAGGCAAGACCAAATATGATGTATTAGCGATAGTCATAGTTCTGTCTTCACCTATGGCGGATTGCGTTCTTGTCTTTATCCGAGGAATAATGGCAAGAGAACAATATAACCTGAGAACAACAACAAAAAATATTAATAATAGTTGCAACAATAATAATAACAATAACAACAACAGTAATAATAATAATAATAATAATAATAAATTTGTTCATTTCCTTTAGATTAGTGTCAGTAAAGCTATAAAGCAAAAAAAAGTTTTCCCTACTATTATTTTTCAACAATATTAATAATTAATTTTAAGTGATTTATCGATCGCCCTCCATTTATGAAGAGGGAGGATTTTAATTAGGTAGTAATCATGACAAAATTAAAAGGGAACTTGGCCAACTTTCAAACATAAAAATGAGCAACTAGATGGCAATGAAATGATCTAACTTCGAATACTTGAGGTTACAGTAGTTCCCTTTTATGCACTCTTACGTCATAATGTAAGCTCAATGGCGTCACAAACAAACAAAATACAATGAAGTTGAAACGCACACAGCAACACTTAGATCATGTGAATAAATAAGCAAAAGAAAAGAAAAATCGCAACTTAAGATTTCCCCATGTATATATTAAAATGCATACATTCACCTCAGGTATTCAGATGTAGACTCACCAATGATAATAAATCGTAGAACATCAAACACCTGGACAGCCGCAGACCACGTCTCTGATGTTGGCTGTTCTTGGGGTGTCACTGGTTTCTCTAAGGTTATGTTTAATGAAACAAGAATGACAGAAGAGCAAATAGCATACGATTAGAAATGAAATTAATTATTTAAATTAAAAAAAACCCCTTCAAATTACATTATGAATAAACTATTTTTAAAAGTACATTCGTTTACTGTTGAAGATAGAGCACTCGAGATCACACACACACACACACACATACACACACACACACACACATGTATATACTTATTGAGAATTAGAATTATTTTTAGTTCAACATTGTTTCTTTGATGTTGTCTAAAAACACATGAATTTTGATCTTATCTTCATGAAATAGAAAATGTATGATTTGTGCTATTTTATTCTTGGTTGTGATGACGATAATGAAGGCACGGTGATGACCAAGATAATTTATAAAATCGAATGATTAATTAAGTCTTCATACTGACAACGTTGAGAATATTTCTTTGATTGATGGCATTTTTATTTATGATCGTGCAGTTATGACGCCTGAAAACATTTCGTTATCGCTGTTTGCATTGCCGTTTCACATGCAATGTTTATGAATGAAAAGCATGTCATTATAAGATTTTAGAAATGTATACAATCTTAATGGCTGCCAGAAAAGGTTCGAAGTCATTTTTATGAAAACGTGCACAATCTAAATCTCAGATTGTGCTTTATTACGCCATCAATACTGACTTGTCTAAAACGGACGGTAGATCGTATATAATAATAAAGTATTACAACTGTTGTCATGAGTATCAACTTTGACTTTAAAGCGGGTCATGTCCTATAAAGAAGTGTGAGAAAATAAAGTTTTCAAATTTTCGAAAACTAACTTCTGTGAACAAATGGGGAGTGAAAATGAGCATAAAGTAAATGATATAACGAAATAGTTGAGAATAGTATTGAGTCATGAATTATTATTTCTGAGAAGTTGTTTGTGTTGAATCACTGGCATTTTAAAATGTTTGTAGATATTGGGTTTTAAAAAAATATAATATCAAGCAACCGTTCTTAAATTGTTCACTAATTCTAGCATCAATTAAATGCCACATCCTTCAACCGTTACAACCATCTAAAAAGTAACTAACTCTTCAAAATCGTTACATATTTTCAGCGTGGAATATTATTGTGAGTTAAATACAGAAACTATATCTTAATACTTAAACTATGTTTTCAAATGTTATGGTTAATAAAAGTTACATGGCTTCCCTATTAAGCCTGTCTACTGTTCAGATGTATATTTTATACAATTGACTGACTCACCCACAAACACATTTATAAATGGTACTAAAGAAAGAATAAGGAACAAAATCAGAAGAGGTGAGCAAAGAGCGATACAAATGAATGTAACACCTGTCCAGACGTTTAAACCTTTCCCATCATCTTCACCCAAGTCAATAACATTGTTTTCGGTTGTGTTGGCTAGAAAATACAAAAAAATTTAAAGTATATAAATAAAAGTATACAGCAACAAATTGAAAAGTACATAACACATCAGTTCAAACAATATATTAATACATTTATTTTCCTCACTTAGATTTATTCCCATAAAAACCAAGAAGAAAAATAAATAAAAGTTCGGTTTGTTGCTGCCGACTAAAAGAGAAAATAATATTTCTCTGCATGAAAAATCTCTTATTAAGACTGATTTAAAGTAAACTTCTGGACACTTTACTGATACATGTATATACAATATAAAAGTAATTTTAAGAGCCGATATTTCAGCTAATTGCCTTAGTCACGACAGTGTGTTCCTTAAAAATAACTGATAGGTAAAAACTGTGAAATGTTTAAGACTTACAGTACAGCAGGTTTTCACTCTTTCACTTTTCATTAAACATTTTAATTAATACTGTGTCGGAGTAAACTTAATTGTTGCATACATTGTTAAATGTCCAAGTGACCCGACCTCGGGCACTGATTATACTAATATTTGCTGATGCAATCCAATCCAAACCAGTTCGAACTGGATGAGTAGTTTTCCTGACTATTAGTCTCACACTTGTTCATAACAACCTCAACCAATGGGGATGGACTGAAAGTTATTTTGTTGAAATTTTAAGTCCCGGCATAAAGGTAATTGTTAGTTTATGGTAAGTTAACTGACTGATAAAAGAAGAATATTCGTACATGTTTGCTATTGGTCTATGATTTGAATTAGAGAATGCTTTAAGTAAGTGAACCATTACTTCTATGTTCACTAATTTGATTACCTTGTACATTGTACTTGTGAATTTCGATCAATGCTATATTTCTTATGCTCTGTGTATTAGGTTAATGAAATTGTTGCAGGATTTGTAAGTTGAGAATGTATGTAAGAGAGAAAGGGGTTTTAGAGATGAAATATGCCTGAAATTTAGCACTCCCTTAATTTGACTTGAAGAAGCAAGCCTTTTTTTCACTTCAGGCTACAGTGATTACTGTACTCTATCTAACTACGTTAGTGTGTGCATCCAGCATTATAGTCGAACTTATCAGTAATGTGTTGCTGTAAGTTGATTCCTGTGAATTCTGTTCAAGAGAGCCAATACAACAAAATTAGTGACTTGAGTTCGGTCTCGAGAATTCACAAAGATTATTTTGAATATTCATCGTGGAATGCTAGTTAGCGTACACGAAAATTCGAGAACATTCCTCCTGATGTGCTTGATAGCGCAAGGGAAATTCGGGACGATTCTCCAAGGTGTGCATGGAGAACACACTGCTCCCTAATGACACTTCAGAAAGTTCTAAAGTACATTTGCTCAGGACATTCTAAGAGCCTCCGAACTCCTTTTCTCAGTTCCACACTTTGAGGCTCCTGTTCACTTGAACCAGGCGTGGGATCATATCAGGCTTTGTTTATTTCACATACTAATTTTTATCTTGAACACATCTGTCCAACGTCATCTATGTATATACTGGCCCAACATCTCTATACTCACGTCCTTAGTGCACCCGCTATGAACACCGTGCATGTTTAAAAGTATTGGTGTATATATGTACGTGCCTATGTGTATTTCTTTCTCTCCTCTCTTTCTCTAACTATCTATCCTTAAAGAGCATTCAATTCATTGGCATATAATTTTTAAAAATATTATTATAGGGACTCACCATTTGCAAACTTATACCACGAAACGTATTGTAAAATTACGCACACAAATATTAAAACAGCATTTAGACTCATTGTTTCGTTTCTAAACAATCAAATGAGATCTTACGGTGTCAGTTGGAAAGATTAATCTCCCTTTCTTATGTACCACAATCCACTCACGTTTGTGAAAGCGCGTTGTGATTTTGTACAGGATGTGCTTGTCTGACCTACATAAATTGCGCTTCTGTAGCTAGGCCAAACAACCTATAATCGGGGACCTGACACGCGGAGACTTGGAATGTGGGCAGGTCTCTGAGTCTGTTATTAAGACATGCACGTGTGGATGTGGAAGGTACTGACCGGATAATGTTCTCTCATAGATCACTAACCTGTAAAAATGTGTATGATGCAATTATAAAAGATAGATACATCATTAGACATGGAGCTGCTGTCTGTCACCCCCATCCCACCAACAATTAAACTGTCCATGAAAATGTGTTCCCTTCTTTTCGTACGAATTCTTTTAGAGCCTAATAAGAACTCTGTGCATCACTGGGACTAGGTTAGATGAGGTCATGCGTATTACATCATTAAATTATTACGTCAACTCAAGATGATGCGCTCTATGTATTAAAGATCGGGTACAATGTATTATATTCAGGACTTATCCATTTGTCAAATAATCCTAATATTTAAATGGAAATTCTTTTATTTGTCAAAATTAGCATGCCCATTTGACAATTTAACTTCTTTAATTCACAACATGCATTTTTCTTTACAAATGGGTATGTGTTCGAGAATAAAGTGTCAGATAATACATTTCTTTTCTTTAGTCTAAAAATATTCAAATGTAAATTATTTTTCACTGCTGAATGTGCAATAATTTTAATTTGACCTTTTACAAGAAGCGTGTTTAGCCCTCGGACTAACATACAGATAAGAAAAAAATATTTTGTCAACTCGATTCTGGCGTATTAAATATTACAGAATAATGTAATTTCACTGATGCAAGGTTTACAGTTTAGTGGTAAAAAGGAAGTATGATGTTACGTCATGGACGGTAGTATGTTTGAAGCAATACTGACAACCTACACTGAACATCATCGGCATCCTAAAGAAAACTTCGATTGTAGTTTTCAGAGCAACGTGAAGATGATCACCAGAGCTCATGATATGAAAAATTTCGAAAAATGATTAAAACATTTAGAAAAAGGTTGTTGTTTGTCGACAACTGTACCTCTAGATTACCTTGAATTCAGAGAATTTGTAAATGTTCTTTCACTTTGTACACACACACACATATACAGGCACTCATACACACATATACACACATAAACACCCCCCCATACACATACATCCACGGAAGCATCACACTTTCTACAATATTTTAATGTTAAGATGGTTCATTCTTTTCCTTAAACTAAATATTTACATAAAATTTCCTAAATAAATGAGAGCGACAGTTTGTTATAAATAAAAGAGTAAACTGACAGTGCACTAAATCGCTTAACAAGAAGAAGTGAGAAAGGAATTTAACTGATGATATTGCACGCATTCTGAAGTGAATCATATCGATTACCTCCCCTAGTTCTGTCGCTGAAAAATCATCGAAGACCGTTGTATTAAGTAAAATAAATAGACAAGATAATTATAATGAGTACTTAATTAGCACTAAATTTTCCTAGAGCTCTAAGTGCTTACTATCGTAAACAGAGGAATTTGTCAAGATCGATCGTGACAAATCTCATTTACTAAAGTCGGGGCTCGAACCCAAGCTTTCTGCAGGTGAGGCAAACTTGCTTACTTACGAAGTCTAATATGAATGTGACGATCTCCAACATTATATTAATCTTTCTTACTGCTTTCAATATACTTCGATTTTTATTTAACATGAATTCTTTCAACTGCCTGTAGTTCAAGAATCATGATGCAATTGTGGTTTTTAATAATATTGACAATGACAAATGATAATACTCTGTTTGTGTGCGTGCATATTTAGTGCAAAGCTAGTGGCCAACAGTTGGTCACATAAACTTTAAGTCTGGATGAGACTGATAACTTCACTATTCCAGTTTGCTCTGTATCAGATGACAAGACGACAGTCTGATAACTAGCACAATCAGAAGTTGCCTCATTCTCAGGGAAAATGAAGAGAACTCATACACTGATTTTGTCAACGAATCGCGCGGCACCCGAGTTCAAATAACGAAACCGTAGATATTTCTTAAGAAAAATGTGTCCTGCCTATTCCATGACTGTTTCCACCATAACAAATTATTAATGATGACAAAAATAAATAAATAAATAAATAAAAAAATAAAAAAATAAAAAATCACATATTGGCGTAAGTTTCTGATTGGAAATTGACAACTGATCCGCTGTGTTTTTGAATTGATCACATTAGGACACATCAATTCATTAATCTGAGATAAATAAACGTGTTAAGGAAGAAAGAAAGAAAGAAAGAAAGAAAGAAAGAAAGAAAGAAAGAAAGAAAGAAAGAAAGAAAGAAAGAAAGAAAGAAAGATTGCTTTCTGACAGGCGTGGTATTATTGTTCGAAGTTAGTCTAGTCTGAAGTACACCACTAACGATGCAATTTGCTGTCCGCCCCCAATCTGTACATCTATGCATTCAGCCGACTTTCGCCTAGCAGTGACATTTACAAAGTGTCATCAGTCTGTAAAGTCACACTTTGATCTCATCATTGCTTTGGAAACTTTCCATCCATATAGTGAATACAATTACAAAACGAGAATTTAACCTTGCGTTCCTTCCGTCTTGCTTGGCATAGCTGACAGAAGCAGGAAATGCGACGATTAACTAGAATTCACTTGAATTCCAGTGACGTTGTAAAGAGCACTGCGTTTTGTGTTGATGTTTACGGTGTACTGGACTGGCTTTTAGTATTTAATGTTTACGGTGTACTAGACTGGTTTTAGTGTTTAATGTTTGCTGTGTACTGGACTGGTCTTTATTTACGGTGTATTGTACTGGTTTTTAGTGTATAATATTTGCTGTGTACTGGACTGGTTTTGTGTTTATTGTTTGTGGTGTACTGGAGTGGTTTAGTGTTTAATGTTTGCGGTGTACTGGACTGGTTTTAGTGTTTAGCGGAGAATTGAACTGGTTCCAGATAGATGGCGGTACATTAACTTAGGATTAAATTTCTTTGCCGGACCGCTCATTTTGTGATCATGGATGGCAATATTTGCAATAAAAAATCATAAGGAACATGCATTTATTTTCATGTCGCACACCAGGTTCACCAAGTGCATGTCGTGAAAGAAAGGAGTTGTGGTGTGAGCGGGCGAGCTCAAGCATTTCATCAAATCTAAATATGCCAGCACAGTATTCGTCAAAGAAAATTACAAATAGGCATTGTGGCAAAAGAACGCAAAACTAAATCTCCACTGGGGATTTCATTTCTTGTCAGATCCGCGTCGTTAGCAATTCACTTCCTTGGACCTAAGGCGATTGGGTCTTTCTCAACTGTTCCAGAGATAATTCATCCGTGTTATTTCCTCGGTGCAAGGTACTTAATCAGACAACGTTGACTTAGTGCAGAGTTATCTGTAAGACACCCTCCCCACACCACACACTTCTCTCGCCTTACAACTGAATCTGTTCAGCGACATTACATAAAGAGCCGATCAGCATACCCTTGACAAGGCAAAAATTGACAATAACAAATCCAGATTGCTAAGTAAACAATCCTGCTGAGATTTTCATTCACATAAATCACAATGCAAAATGGGGGTTCCCCCCCAACATATTGTCATCTGTGTCAGTGAGTGTGGATTTTTTGTAATGTTATGTGGGAATGCGATTGAAGTGCTACTGAACATTGTCAGAATGGCGTTAGTTACTTACCGCAGTTTGGAAACCTGCTCTTGAACGTAGATACTTTTCATTTTTATGCATTAGTCTAAACTTTCAAAGTTAATACGTTTAAGGTCACTGATGTTCATTTTAATTCAAATTATCTTGGTCCTGGGCAGATCAGCAGGACACTAATTACACAACACATTCACCACTGGACACTAAACTACTAGCAACGTCTGCCTTTCAATGGTGCTATTGTATCTTTCTCATTTAGATGCTTATGCACAGAGGTCAGACAGGACTAAACATTAGTTATCTGTATGAATCGAAAATAATGAAGTATGAAACGAGCGAATTTCTAGCTCGAAAGTGTCTGTCACGAACCAACGGATACATTTGATACCTAATATATACGTGCGTGCGTGTGTGTGTGTGTGTGTGTATGTGCGTGTGTGAGAGAGGGAGAGCGAGAGTATTTGTGTTCAAACTCGTATGGATTTTGTTATTGCTGCGAAGTCACTGTTAAGGAGCAATTAAATGTATCTAATTAGTTTAATGATGACATAAGTAATATAAAAAATAAATACACACCCTAAAACAAATAATACAAATATAACCGCAAGCTTGACGTGGAAAATAATTTCTCTCTAGTGTTCACGTTAGGATTTATTGTCAAAAGGGCCGGTAAATATCCTCCCCCACAAAAAATAAAATAAATAATAATAAAAATAAATGAATAAATAACAAGAGTTAACGTTTGAGGAATTTGTACCTTGCGTATCTAATTTGTTACTGGCGCAATGACGTCACGCAATAATAATACAACAACAAAGAAACAAGGTTGCGATGCACTCTCGTTACTTAGTAGCAAAATAAATATAAGTATTCCCCTCTGTTAGGTAAAAGTAAACTTTTTAGAAAATAAAATCCTAGCAAAACGTGATAAGAGTTAAGTGAAACAGAAACACCTACAAATGACTAGTGGGATTAATAATCGGGACATCATACCCTTTGCCTTTTACTTGACAAATTACCAAATCAATTGGACTTAACGTCATGGAAAAAAATCACAAAATATGAAGGAAGGGAAATGAAAGTAACGTCTACGAAGAAAGACGTTGTAAGGTGAGCTATCGTGTCGACAAAGTTCGAAATTTGCCACCATTCCACAGGAGTTTTACATTATGTGGAGTAAAGTTTCATAAGGAGAACCTGAACTGTGTGAGGCTAGATTTAATCTGAAAATGAATTTAAAGTCGACAAAAGTTTACATTTGTTAATATAGAATTTCTTTTCCCTAAAGTGTCAATCGATTTTTTGTTCTAATATAATGTTTCTGTCATTACTCATTTGGATGAAATCACATTCCGCTTCACTTTAAAGTAAGAAACAGCAAAAGTAAAACTCTAGGGATGAAAATCTATCTCTGTAATATGTGTCGTGTCGACTCAGATCTTGTACGTCAGTTTCTCTTGAGCCGGTCTGACTTTTTTCTAGTGCCTAACTGATATCAGTGCTAACAAAGTAAGTCTGTAATTTTTTTTTTTTTACAATTATTCTGTGGCTAATAAGAGCCCACTAGACAATCGATTAAGAGTGTATGCTTCGGACTTTAAACGGAGTCCAGTACTTGTAGTGGTTTTAGAAGACGCCCCCCCCTCCCCTTCATCAATAGAGAATATTGCGTCATCTGAAGGAAGCTGGTATGGATATTTATGTCATGTAATTCTTATCACATATACGATAAGCTTTGTCCAGAGAGCTGGAAATAAGAGTGGGAGCACTGTTGAAGTAGGGACGCATGATTGCAGTTATGCACAACGCGTATACGCGCGTGCACGTACGCACGCACGCACGCACGCACACACACACACACACACGAACAAAACTTATGTTTTCAGTCGTGTTTTTAATTTCCATATTTTATACAACTATTGATGTTTGGTACGTGCACTCAAGGCTTGAAGTGCACTAACACTTAGCTATTGCTATGTGCTCTATGCAACAAGTCTTTATTGTGCTCCAGTGCATTGCTAAGTACTTGAATACGTCGAGTATGGAAATCATTCCAACGAATATAAACGTCCATCCGCGCTACTGCATGATCTGTTTCACTGCGACATGACACCACTTTCATTGGACAGCTCCGTGATTATCAGCGTCCGCTAGATGGCACTGTGAATTTCAAATTGAACGAACTCGTTACAGTTATATACTGTAACGGGTGTACACCTACTGTTATCTGTTGTCATAAACCTTTAGAAGAAAGACGTCACTGCATAGAAGGGGATTTAGTTCGGTTCCTGAGTTTATCCTGTTGTCTCGAGATTACGACTTATCTTCCATTTATCAAGAAGTGAGCTGCCTGCCTGTAAAATAACCATTTTAAGTTTACCTTCTCGAGGAGATGTAGGTCGTGGCCAAGTCAGACGGAATTTCTATGACTTCGTCTTGACGCTGTGTTTTATGCACACAGAGGAACGACAAAGGGAAGTTACTCTTAATGCACAGCAAAGCGCAACGAATAAAGAACAACGCAACTCCAAGGGGTGCTGGTTAAAATACAAACAATCACTGCAACATCGAACGGGTATGCAAACAACAGATACTCTTGTGCGGGAAGAATATAGAAAGTGCCTAACTGCTTACACTCACGCACACATACACAAACACAAAGGAACATTGATTGTATACATGTTTACGCACGCACATAAAGGGGCACAATAAATACCCAATACAGATCACACTAATAACATTTTAAAGAGCTGCAGCATTTGCATTCGACTGACTGACTTTAGATTTAGGTTAGTTAGCCTAACGAGATGTTGGAGTGGAGCATACGTTCAATCATTAAATCTAGCAGCATCAGAGGTTTGTTCTTGTTTGTCCAACCGGTAAAAGTAACGCTCTTTTCTGGAATGGTATGTCATGTCATAAATGCATTTGTCGGCATCTGGCAGTAGCGAAAGCAAAGCTTGTGATTTCTCTTAACTGTGGGATGGCTAATTTCAGGTTATCACAAGCAAATGGTTATGAGAGGATTAGTAAGCGTACTGTTCTCTTTTATTTAAATTTTGCTAGAAAAAGAGGATTATCATTGTTTGAAGTCTTCATGACGGATAGCTTTATATATGGAAATATAGCTCTATGTATGGGAATATAGCTCTATGTATGGGAATATAGCTCTATGTATGGGAATAGCATTTGTCCCTATACTTTGGTAGCAAGACTGTAACACAAGAATTTAAGTAACCATGCTATCACAATAAAGGGACAAACGCTATTTCTGGACATAGAGCTATACTCCCATACATAGAGATATCACATTTTATTAATTATTAAACTGTACTACTAGCAGTGTATGCAACAAACTTTTTTCCAGTACCTAAAGAATGGTAAATTGAAAAGGTATGCACGTGATTCAAGCTACTTCTAAATATTTAATTTTATGTATACAAAATATGTTTGGATTATAATTTATAATGGGAGTGTTAATTTGAAATGAATTTCAAAGTAGGCTTATTAAATATACTTAGTGCTTGCCTCTTACTATTTGATCTTCAAATGTTAAGTTTCATGATGTTGCTAGCATAATTAATATATTTCAGTTTATAATGTCAAGAATTACATAGATTCTGTCGCTGGAAAAGGGATCATGCCTAAAATTAAATAGCAGAGTGTGAGAGATATGAAAGAGAAAGCTACCTAAACAGATAGACAGAGCTAGCTAGTTGAGAAGAGAAGAAAAAGAAAGAGAAGAGAAGAGAAGAGAAGAGAAGAGAAGAGAAGAAGAGGGAAATGGGTGTTCATGACACAGAGATGAACCAAAAATGAAACGTTACTTAGAAAGAGTACGGAATTAAGATAAAATTAAAAATAATTCGGAATAAAGAACACGTTAGCATGCACACACACACACACACACACACACACACACACACACACACACACACACACACACACACACACACACACACACAGTTCGCAAAGAAAGATCATAAAAAAATACCCACGCTTTCAACAAACTTGCTAATACTTAGAAAAAGAAACAAAGCTATGGCCGAGAGAAAGGGAGGGGTGGGAAAATCTAATTATTCAAAGACAAACACACGCACACATCAACAAAAAGCTAACAAGGAGGAACGAAAATAGCTTTGATCCTGATATAGAGGTTCATGGCGCAGAGAATGACTAATCGATTCTAATCGGAGGTGGCCGCGTTTAACCTTCTGATCGCTGCAAGGGAAACAACTCGATAGTGAATTTTGCAGTCGATCCTTTGGCAGGGAAGAGTAGCCAGTAGCGTCAAATGATCAATTTATTTGAAGATCTGCATCCAGTTCATACTACTAACGTCATGGCAAGGCAATACTTCAGAACGGTGTGGACAAATTCTCGGTTGGTGGTTGTTTTACTAACGTGTGTATTCACCGGGACGCATGCCTTAACTGGTAAGTGTGCACAATTTAACACGTATACTTTTGTTTAATTTATTTTCGTCACGAAAAAAGTGTGGACTTTCTGCTTAGTTTTAATTAGAACATGTATGTATTTATGCACACAAGCACGCAGATGCGCAATCACGAGACAGCAAAATGGGGCAGAACTGAGCAAATCAAAAGTATTTTTTTTCTGTCAGAGCCCGACTTTGTTGAAATTAGTATGGACATTATTGCTTTTGTTAAATTTTATTGCCCATGTTCAACTTTAACACAGTTTTACTTGGCAAACACCAGAACATATAGGAGAGTGCTTAAATTGAGTGCCTCATGAATTGCTCTTTCCAAGGCCGCGTTTGTTCGTTTTCCTATCGGTAAGCTCGAGTTCGTCAGTTCAAAAATGCAATCTACATTACAGGAGAGTTTGGGATTTATATCGATGTGTGTCTGTGCAGACTATCCTAGTTTGAACATTTGGGTTGAAAATTCATGATGTGTTCATTTACGCAGTTGAATCACTATTCAAATATAATTTTCTTTTATGTTTTGTCAGTTTGAAGTCTAATGTATGAATCAACGTACACAGTGAACACGTGTTTGTTTCCTTTCGCACACTTATCCGAAAGTTGTATGTGCACGAGCTTGTAAAACCAGTTTTCTCTTCACCTACACGTCTTCAGCCTGTCATCCACCAACTATCCATTCATCCACCCATCTATTATCCCATCCATCATCCTATCCACCCACCATTCCATCAATCCATTAACGCATTCAATACCAAAGATAATGAAACAGCTAATATTTGTTCCCCTGTGTACCCAACCCGTTATCATTCACGCCATTTCTTTTTATACGTTTAATAATAATACATGTATTTGTCTTTGTATTTACTTTCTATCGATCTGCCTGTCTGTATATTCTTCATATGGAATTTAATAAAATCCGGTATATCCCTTGCATCTGTTTAATCGAATGAACACTATCTCACAATATCTAACTTCCTTATTTTCCATCCCATTCTCCATCCATCCATTCATCCAATGGCACGTTTCTTGTCATAAATATTATGTTATGCGGATATTAGTAATGTTCTTGCTGTTACTACAACTACAACTACTACTGCTTCTATCCTACTGTAATAGTAATTTCATTCCAATTCTGTTATCACTGCTGCTATTCTGCTATTCGTAATGTAATTCTACTACCAATATTGCTGCTTCTACAACTGCTATTAGCATCTTCAATCTACTACTACTACTACTACTACTACTACTACTACTACTACTATTCTACTGCTATTAGTAATTTCATTCTTTCTTCTTCTTCTACAAAACAACAACTACTTCTACTACTACTATTCTACTGCTATTAATAATTACATTCCACTACTTCTACTACTACTACTATTACAACTATTCTACTGTTATTAGTAATTTCATTTTTTTTTTTCTTCTTCTTCTTCTTCTTCTTCTTCATCTACTACTACTACTACTACTACTACTACTGCTGCTGCTGCTGCTTTTAGTAATTTCATTCTTCTTCTTCTTCTATGACTACTACTTCTACTACTACTACTACTGCTGCTGCGGCGGCTCTTTAATGCTTATTTGTAATGTCGTCCTTCTTCGTCGTCTATTACTACTATTACTGCTATTAGTAATTTCATTCTACTGTTATCTCTACTTCTAATCATCATCCTCCTACTACTGTACTCCTAATAAATTTTCATTCTGTTGCTACTACTCTTATGGCTTCTACATTAACCCCGTTCAGCTACTGCTTTGTTATTGCTAGTACTTTAATACTTCTACTCTTTCTACATGCTTGGTAAAACATCATTCCACTTGGACAGAAATCAGACTAAACTTTGGATGTTGCACGAAAAAACATTACAGATACTTTATTTTTTTCTATATTGTCAGTGAGAGAAAGGAATGTCGCTTCCACACTTCCGGTTCGGTTTGGATAAAGCTATTGTCGCACAGCACACCCCTTGTTTTTTAAAAATTATAAAATACCTAACCAACTATAATATTTCACCGATGAAGTAAGTTTTCACATATTGCTCAGCCAAACGATTCAATTCGTTTGACATTGACGGTCTTAAAATCGATCAAGGGCTCTGAGTAATTCATCCTCTGGACGTATCGTTTCAGGAATGAAAACAAGTTCTTTCAGGGGGATTCACCACATTCTGGAACTCCAGTGCACGGGGGAGCCTCTCGAGTCTGACACAGACTTGTTCTCGATGACCCTCTTCCTGTCTCAGAACAGCGAAATTGTCGCGTCTGTCAATCTGAAAACGAACGAATGCTACACGTCTGACAAGTTCTCGTCCTGTGTCATCCACCCGAAGGACTCTCGCAAGACGCAGCTAAAGACGTTAATTATTGGACTGAAGGAAGAGGACACACGGGTGTACGGGTGCAATTTGACAAGTCTGAGAGCAGGAGCGTTTGGGAACATTCTTTCGTGGTCTCTGCAAGTCAGCGGGAAGGGTAAGTATATAGAAACGACTGGCCTTCAGTAACTTTTCAAACTTTTAAACATACACGACAACTTCGGTTTGTTTGGTTTTTTTTTTACGGGTTGTTACCAAATTGAACTTTAAAAAAATATAACTAAGATATATGTAACTTATATATGACTTACAATAATTCCCTGTTTAGAATATTGTAGCAAATGTCACATCCAAAAATCAAAAGTGACTCAGAAATGTCTTCTTTATGTACGAGTACAGTGTATCAGTTGATGCCTCTTCACCCTGTTTTCCCCTTTATTTGATACTTTCCTGTTAGAATTCCCAGCTTGTGATGATAAACCTTACCTCTAACCTCTCTCTCTCTCTCTCTCACACACACACACACACACACACACACACACACACACACACACACACAACACACACACACACACAACACACACACACACACACACAAACACACACACACACACACAAACACACAAACAGCTGTACATACCACATATAGGTTTATTCGGTACCCCCTTTCTTCTAACGGAATTAATGAAAACGAATGTTATAATCAGTTGGTTTCCATAGTCACACGTACGAACAACTAAATTAGATTTGCTTTCAATTTCACATTAATACATGTCCACGAACTTGTCACAAAACGTCGTTGCTTGGTAAACAGAATCCCTCCCCCCAAAAAAAATCTCATTAGTACCAGAAAGTGTCTCACCCTTCTGTCTTTATGTCTTCTGTCGGTGTCTTCAAGACCGCAGACGAGTCCACAAACCACCAGCACTAAAATGGTCTATTTTATTGGCCGTCTGTTGAGCCTTTTCATTCCATCGGCACCGAGAAGAAACTGTGCTCTCGTGGGCTTAACCTGTTGATGTTTTTTTATTTGTTTGTACCAAAGAGACCTGCGCCACATTTTTCGTCTTGTTCCAGGGCGTTGACTGAGTTTGAAAATAAAGAAATGCAAGCAATAATAACACCCAAGTGTTGTGTCGATACTTTAGTTTCACTGTCCGTATTCTACGAATTTTTTGCTTCTGTTCCGTGGCTTGTTTTCACTGGTTCATTTAATTATACAGGATTTGAGTGAATGAGATGCATTTGTTCTAGAAATTAAGACTTTTAATTTCACTTATTAAAATGCTTCTGCCAATTCATGTTTGTCGTGTACTTTGTTGAATAGAACAGTTGTGTTTAGTGGCGATTTATTACTGGAGCAGGAAAAAATAATCGGTGTGAATGAAACCTTTTAGTGTTCTTTCATCATGATGCCAAGAAGACCAATGTGAAATGACAGGCGGCTCCAAAAACTCGTGATCGTGTTCATTAACTGTGTTTAATTTATCCTACTTCACACTTCTAAGCCATTAGTATCTGGCTTTAATGTTCTCTGTTTGCATTTAACTTAAGTCAATACTCACAGGCCATCCGCACCTTTGTTGTAATGTTCACGATCAGTTTATTTTACGGAATATTCTCAGAATATCGGAAACATTCATGGTAATGTTCTTACATATGTTGCTTGGAATTAAGCTTAATGAACACTCAAGAACAATCGGGTAACATTCACAATAATAATGGCAGACTATTTATAATTAATCCTCAGTAGACTGTATTCTGTTTATCGAATACTGATTGAAATCCAATTGTTGATAATTAAAATTTCTTGAATGCTCATTGAGCTGTACTTGTTGAAAGTTGGTTTACTAAATGCTCATTTAACTTCATTTGTGCATAATTAATCTTACTGAATACTTAGGTGTAAGCTTGCTGAACGCTCACTTAGTTTTAGTTGCTTAAATTAAGCTTACTGAAAACTCACTGAGTTTTAGTGACTTAAATTAAGCAACACTCACTTTATTACTCTTTATCATTACGATTAAGAATTGTTAATTCAGTTTCAGGTAATAAATACATTTGCGAAGTGTGCGAAAAGGTCGTGATTATGTTCACTATTAGTCATTACGTTTACCAAACACCAGTAAGGTCACCACCATTCGTAATTATATTGCTATACGTTTTGAAGGCTTACTTAATTTTTGCAACATTAATAACTCTTGGGTGATTAGATTTATGTACTTTGCAACATTAATAACTCTTTGGTGATTAGATTTATGTACTTTCTCCACTTACTTTAGTTAATTTTGATATCTTAATAACCTTTTATGTTCATAGATGTTTTAGGTAATGCTGACTGAACTCTTGCTTCCTTAATCACTATGTTCATAGATGCTTTACGTAATGTTGACTGAACTCTTGCTAGATTAATCACAGTTTATGTTCATAGATGTTTTAAGTAATGTTGACTTAACTCTTGCTACCTTAAATAAAGTCTGGTAATTTACCTTTACCACTGGTTTCTACTTAAGTTTACTGATCGCTTGCACTTTTGGTGAAAACATTCATTGACTATTTATACTATCATTCGTTTCTTTGTTACTCTTCATGTTCATGTTTGCAAACGTTTATTAAACTTCAAGATATCGTATGATTATTCATCGTTTAACTCGAAGGAGAATAATTTGTACGTCATTGTATTTTCGATTTTACTTAGTTCTGTTAATTCTTTCTTCATTGCAACAGCAGAAAAACAGTGCAAGAAATAATATTTAAATAAGTACAACAACAATGCTAAGAGAGTATACATGTTTTATTTAAATAACAAATTATGTTTCATTTTGCATTATTTATTCCACTTTCGATATTTCATGCATTAGAGAAAAAAGATTTCTGTACGCTTGCGTTTGCCAGTGTGTTTAAACATGACGAGCGGTCTTCGTTTAATGATTAAATATTTATTTACTGAGTTTATCAAAACTGTCTCCCCACAATAAACAGGAAGGGATCCACGTACTTTAACAGATCGTGTTTTAAGGATGAGTACTTTCCAGCGTGATTTATAATTTATATTCGAATAAGATTTAGGGGACACTGCGTGCAGGCATTTTAAAGAACATCAAGTATGCCAAAGTCGAAACGTGATCAAGCACGCAGAAACGATGTTGCATGCATAACTTAATTAATTAAACTTTCTGACGTAAGGGAAGACTAATTAGAGGAGACACATCGTCACGATTCTGTTGGTTTTCGGGGTGGATGTAGTGTGAGATTCATTTTCTTTCTGGAAATTGATCATTAATTTAATTTAATAATAGGTTGGGTTCACTTTTAAATGCTGAAAATGGAGGAGTGTGTGTGTGTGTGTGTGTGTGTGTGTGTGTGTGTGTGTGTGTGTGTGTGTGTGTGTGTGTGTGTGTGTGTGTGTGTGTGATTCTGCGTTATAATAAATACAATGAAATATATCTTACTAAAGAGAGTCGCTAATTTAATATTGTATAGTAGGCATTACTGATTGAAACGAAATAACAGCTTAAAGATTGTCGTTACTATATTATCTTAAATGAAATATTACTAAATGAAATACCATACTACAGATTGTTTCTACTTTACTATTTAATGTGAAGACGTGTTGCCTTACAATGAAATACCCGACAAAAATGTCGTTAATTTAATATCGTAATTTTAGATAAATGCATCAGATCTCCAAACCTAATACACGTCTCTTCGGTTTGCTTTTTTCAGTGTTCACATCAATCAATAGTCGTGAGTTATCTGGTGTGTTCACAAGCTGGAAAAGCAATTGTTTCATTCTTTGTTTGGAGAAATTTGTCATTCCCTTCATTAAAGTGACGCAAGTGATTTGACACGAAGGAAACTAGTACCCAATATTCAACAAATCTATGTTAGAATCATGTCAGTTATAAAAGTAGAAACGTTTTGATTATTTGGGGGAATTGCAAAGTGATTGTTTGAAATGTTTTAAGTAAATAATCCTTTGCGGACTGGAATTTGTTTGGAATTTCGTGCACATTCAAAATCCATCTGCTTGTAGCAATACATTATGAAATAGTATAATTCGAGATTTACTGAAATATACTCATTTATCTTTTTATAAATGAGTATATTTCAGTAAATCTCGAATAAAGATAAAGATAAAGATAAAGATACTCGCTTACTAATCCTGACCTTCCCTGTTGTTGAGATTATATGCATGTTAATTTCTTAGGGATAGACATGTCCCTATCTAACACACAATAAAGTCCGCTCCAATTCTCGATACACCCCTCCCAACCATTCATTAAATTCCGCTCCTTCTCTCGATATATCCGTCTTAATTCTCGACATACCCCTTCCCTACCACTGAGCAAAGTCCGTCCCAGTTCTCGACATATCCCTTCCCTACCACTGAGCAAATGAGCAAAGTTCGTCCCAGTTCTCGACATACCCCTCCCCAAACTAAATAGCATGGAAATGTCGAATGTCTTGTGAGGTTAATTATACAATACTTAAACATTCGCATTTTGTTGTTTACAGAAATGCGCTCATGTACTTAGGATGCACATTAACAAGCAAGTCCAATAATTCTTAGAATAATGAAGTAGTTAAAAATGATTTAATGGATTTTCAAGATGTATATTATGGAACTATTAAAAAAGCAGGTATCTTGGTCTTGGAAGTCAAATAGCTATCATTATATATATCCGTCTGTATATGTGTTGAATGATGAGTACGTTATTAAATACAAGTACCTATTGATGAATGTGTACGTACGGTGATGTATATTTATTGATTGAATTATATATGTTAGTAATACATACACATACAATCACGTCACACACACATACTCATATAGATGAGGCACAATTTTTGATTGATGCGTATATATATATATATATATATATATATATATATATATATATATTGGTGATACACACACCTACACACACACACACACACACACACACACACATGCTGTATATTTATTGGTTATTGAATAAAGTATTTAAAGTATTACCAAGGAAGTGCAGGGTGAGTTTGTATAAATGGAAGGGAGACTTTCTCTTTAACATTCTATCCTCCATGTTCCTTGCCAGCGGCTTGCTTTGACTTGTAAATCCGTCTTTCAATTGTTATCAACTGCATTACTTAATGTTTATCGACTTTCTTATTCGCACACTTCCAGTTATTAATATATAAATATATTTGCTTTGCTTTGTCTCGAAAATCCTTCTTTCAATTGCTAACAATTGTATTGCATAATCTTTATTGACTTTCGTATTCAAACACTCCCTAATCCGAATGACTCCTAGCATTAATTTGTAAATATACCCTTTAATAGACTGTTAATTATTTTACATATTTTCCTAATTTTTGCTGGTTTTGTGTATGTCTTAAAAATAAAATGCAAGTCTAACACATAAAAGATAATAATTAATAATGTTTATGTATATTTTCCTTTATTAGTAATGTCTTTTATAAAACTTTGCAAGTGTGAGTTTTATACCAACCCATTCTAGCCAGTCCTTGCAAGGAAAGCTTTCTTTCTGTTTACAAAAAATACATTAGCGATGGGCTTTTCCATTTCCTTAACATAACTGCATAACTAATATAGTTTCAATCTTGTTCTGAATAACAAAATAGAATTTTTCCTGAATGCATGAACTCTCTTGTCTTTAATAACATTTTGATATTCTCCCAGTTATTACATCTGTGTTTTCTAAATTAAAAGCCTAATAAACGAAATCTTTCTTCTTCACCTTTCGTCAAGTATCTTTCTGCAATCTGTTTCCATTAACTTTTACTTACCCTTTCAATCTCTTAGAGAAGCAGTTTACTTCAAATTATCTCATTATTTCTTTTTACACCTCATTATCAAAGGAAGATTATACAAGTTAACAATGCACTTTGACATTCAACGTATTCAACTGTCTTAATTAGTGTGGTTATATGTATGTATGTTTGTTTGTATGTATGTGTGTGTGTGTGTGTGTGTGTGTGTGTGTGTGTGTGTGTGTGTGTGATTGCTATAGTTGTAATTTTAATCGTGTTGTAGTTGTTGCGTTGTTCGTGATGATTGTAGTGGTGCAGCAATCGCGTGAATGGTGTTGTTGTGGTGATCGTCATAATGGTGGTAGTAGCAATAATTTCATAGCTATAGGGATGGTGATTGTGATCTTCATGTTGTTGGTGATAGTCAGAATATGTGTGTTGGTCGTCATAATAGAGATAGTAGCAATAATTTCATAGCTATAAGGATGGTGATTGTGATCTTCATGTTGTTGGTGATAGTCAGAATATGTGTGTTGGTCGTCATGATAGCAGTGGTTAGCATTGTGGTCGTCGTCAAGGTGCGGTTGGTGGTGATCGTCATGGTGATTATGATTTTATATAATGGAGAGATGAAAGCATAAATACATTTACGATGGCGTGCAAGGAGAAAAAACAAAATAAAGAAAATTAAATACTATCATACAGCACCATCAAATAATTTTGAAAACCTTGCATTTGAATAACATTTGAAAATTTCTATTGGGAATGCAATATTCATAAGTGTACTTCATTTACGAATAAAAGAATTTCTCTCTCTCTCTCTCTCTCTCTCTCTCTCTCTCTCTCTATCTATGCATCTATCTGTCTGTCTATCTATCTATCTATCCATCCATCCATCCGTCCGTCCGTCTCTCTCTCTCTCTATCTATCTATCTGTCTGTCTGTCTGTCTATCTATCTATCTATCTATCTTATGATGGCATTATTTATACGTGATATAGTGTCTATGTCCCTGGGAAGTGACAGTCACCTATCCATAATCATTATCTCTTGGCGCCGATGGCTATTGAAAGTTCTGTGACCAGAAATTTATAACTGGTGCTTAAGTTAAATCGATAAATGCTGAAACGGTATCCATGAGTGTAGAAGAGAGCTGAAGTAATCGATGTAAATTTCAGAATTACTCAGAAATCAGAACAATGTGTGTTTTATAGTCAGTGTGTTCATAGGTTTCTGATGAGAAATATTCAGTTACATTTTGAAATGAGTCTATAGAACGAAGTCTCAACCTACTATAGTGATTCCTATGCTCGCCATTCTGGCACTACAGCAGCATAGAGCAAAACTGACGTTTCTGTCTTGACTTTGCCTGATCGCTACAGACAGCGGTGTCACCATTATCTCATCTAACGGTTGACATCGTCCTCGAAGCAAAACGATGCATAAGTCGCATAATTGGGATGAAGCGTCTGCTGTTTCTGCTCCAGATTGTCCTGATGGACGTGCCAGCTGGTGCTTGTTAATGGAAACTTCCTGCAGTAATTTTATGGCTCATGAAAACTGTCAGTATCGCAATGTCAAATGCGTCGTCCCCCCCCCCCCCAATCGTCTTTCAAATTTTTTAACGCAGTAAACAAAATCGAAGTTATTTTTTAACGCCACCCACCCCCAACACGCACGCACGCACGCACGCACACGCACACACACACACACACACACACACACACACACACACACACACACACACACATATTATCTTCGTGTTCCATGACAATGATTTTAAACGTATAATAACTTTATTACTACTGAAAGAGCTCAGATTTCATAAGATTTAGTTGGTTTCAAGGTCACGAGAGCAATTTAGTACGTAATGGATTCGAAAACAATTCCCAATATTCAATTATAGAAACTTCTAATTCATCTATCTATCTATCTATCTATCTATCTATCTATCTATCTATCTATCTATCTATCTATCTATCTATCTATCTATCTATCTATCTATCTATCTATCTATCTATCTATCTATCTCCATTATTCTTTACTTATTACTAGCTTTTTAGAAATTCCAATGTACTCTGACTTCCAGAAAAAATGTCCAACTTCAACGAATTGCAGAGTACAGAAGCCAGTATAGTCGACGTTATGCACACAAAAGGTTGTGGATAGGTAACCACAACATATAATTAACATATACCAGGGTACGTTTAAGGATAGAGGGTTCAAATCTTTGAAACGGGTTTTATAGTTACTTGTCGTGAGGGATATAAAGAATGTTTTTTTATAAGGAAAATCAGGTTGTCATTGATTTTCTCTCTCCTTCCTCCCTCTCTCTCACACGCACGCACGAACGCACGCACACACACACACAAAAATACACACACTGTATATTGAACATTATCGGGATCTTGATATAATAATAACAACAGTAGAGAAAGTTAATCCAATACAAACATAACAAATTAAAAATAATACTATATATTTATTCCATAGTGTTTTCACTTACTACACTGTATTTGTTGTATTTTATTTCCATTATATTTAATTTTCATTATATTTAATTTTACCAAATCAGCGAAACTTTGTTGTTTAAGTAGGTGACTATGTTCTCGTAACACCGACGTCTCTCCCTCTCAATACAAACAATTCAACGTAGTACGCAATGTTCTAGTAAGTGACTAAATACGTTTACGTGACATTGACGTATTCGTCTCTACCTCTCAATACAAACAATTCAACATAGTACGCAATGTTCTAGTAAGTGACTAAATACGTTTACGTGACATTGACGTATTCGTCTCTACCTCTCAATGCAAACAATGTAACGTAGTACGCAATGTTCTAGTAAGTGACTAAATACGTTTACGTGACATCGACGTATTCGTCTCTACCTCTTATAGTACGAACAGTTCACCGTAGCAAGCTCCAGTGGGAATGCCAAGCGAGTGTTTGGAAGACGGGACATGAACAGAAGATAACATGAGTCAGAATTGAAGGGCAAAGAACAGCTGTCACGTTCATGGGATAATGTGAGGAAACTACTGGCTTGTAGGCAATCCCCTTCTCTTAGCCCTTCGTGATGGCAACTGAGTTATTCGATCCATAAAGCAGCGTTTTCCAAATTTGTTATTTTTCCTTGTCGTTGTGATAATTTTGGCCATTTATGTTTACCAGCTGGCAATTTTTGTTGTCGCTTGTCCTTCAAAAATACATTATTTTTGTTCTCGCTGTTCACTTGTACTTTATCATTCCTACTCCTTTTAGTACTAATATTAATGCTGCTGCTACTGTTACTACTACTATATATATATATATATAAAAAATAGTTTTGAATGATAGTGGTTTTGCAATCATGTTTTTCAGATTGTGCAAACAAGTGTGTATCTATCTATCTATCTCTATATACCTCTTAAGGGCGATAGAATTTTTGAAAGTGCAATGGTTCGTTCAGATTTGTTTCCTCTGGCTGTTTTCAGTTTTTTGACAACCGTGAAATGCGGAAACAAATTAAGATTTTTATTTTATGTTTATTTAAACACTACTCACTACTATTGCTACTATTACTACTACTAGTGCTGCTGTCGCTCTTCTTCTTCTTCTTCTTCTTCTTCTTCTTCTTCTTCTTCTTCTTCTTCTTCTTCTTCTTCTTCTTCTTCTTCTAATTATTATTATTATTATCCTTTTCCCACTACTTATATTGACTGTCGGCTATGAGCCGAGGTCTCTGGATCTTACCAATATTATGGGAGATATAAGGTTTTACGGAAGATGTGAGCACTTACAGGAGCGATGCTATTAGCAGTAGGGCAATTTTGTGTTGTCCAGACACTTTCTTCATATATCGTTCCAATTCCGGTGTTATGTTTCCTAAAGATCCTTTCACTACAGATATTATTTCTGCTTTTACATTCCACAGTCTCTGGGTTTCTAATGTAAGATCCTGGTATTTTTCTATTTTTTCTTTCTATTTCGTTTTTATGTTTCTATTACTTAGAACAGGAACATTGCTGCTTGTTGCTATTGTTTTTGGGCTTATTGATAAGTTCAATATCGGGTCTTCGTGCAGTATCACTCAATCCGTCCTTATTTCAAAGTCCCAGAGTATTTTGACTTCTGTTTCGATGACTGCTCTGGCTGGTATATCCCTGTACTTTCAGGGGCTTTTACTCCATAGTTCTCACATAGATATTTCTCTGTAGGATTTTTGCCACTTCGTTGTGTCTGTTGGTGTATTCTGTTCCAGCCAGAAACTGACATCCAGATAGTATGTGTTCTGCTGTTTCATCCATGTTTTTGCAGACTGCATTTGGAATTATTTGAGATGTTCTTGATTTTGGTTTTGTGTGATTTCGTATTTAGGGCTTAATCTTGTGCTGCTGCTATTAGTGCTTGTGTTTCTGCTTTCAAACCTACTTATTTTAACCATCTGTATGTTGATGGTTTTGTTGATAGTTCATCAGCTTGTCGCACATACTGACCATGGAGAGGTTTTTGGCTCCATCTATTTGCTAATGTCTGTTTTGCTGTTTTCTTCCATGCTTCTTTGTCTGTTTCTGGGGTTTTGTATAATTCACTCATCTTTACTGCTACTATCAGTGACTCATCTTTGTTGTTATTCTAGATGTATTCTAGGCCTATAAATTCATCAATGGCATCTTTGATTTTAATGAGTCTAATTTTCCGAGATACATATAGTCTGCTTTTGGATGTAGGGTTTTATGAATTGTGAGTTGTTTTCTTGTTTTCCGATTTAGTTCATTTATTTCATTTGTTGTGTGATCTATAAAACCTCCAGCGTAGCTAATGACAGGTATTGCGTAAGCACTAAGGGCTTGTATTTTATTCGACCCATTTAGTTTTGACTTAGATCTTGTCTTACTCGCTTTTTATACTATCTTTTAGCTTTGGACTTTACTTTTCTCTGCATGTTTTCTTGATGCTGCAGCATCCCTAGATATTTATATTTATATCCTTTCCCCACTGAAACATATTTGATATTTCCAATGTCAATTTGTAGGTCTTCTGTTGTTGATCTTGCCTTTCTGGACGACAATTCTTCGACATTTCTCAAGGCTGAATTTCATTTTAATATCCTCATTGCAAATCTTGACAGTACTGGTCAACGAATTGATATGTTCGTTTCCACCATAAAACTTTAGATCGTCCATCAACAGTAAATGACTGATAATAAGCCCTGTTTTCAGTTTGTACCCTAATTCTGTTTTCAGAATGACTTGACTCAGCAAAACTGCATTGGTGATAGCAAATCTCCTTGAAAAATTCAAAATTCTGCAATTTCTATATAGCTGTATATTAGGGTAGTTTTCCAGCTTGTCATTATACTTGTATAAGTTTTTATAGTGACCGTGCTATTTCGTACATTCGTATTGTTTGAAGTATCCATGAATGTAAAACTGAATCATAGGCCTGCTTTGTGTTACTCAATCCATGCCATGGAATGATTTGTTTTTCGTTTCTTGCTATCAGTAAATATAGCTTTACCAATTATAAATTTATATAGCTTTAATATAGCTTTACCAATTTATAAATTATCTATCATCTATTCTTCTTCTTCTAATACCATCATCATCGTCGTAGTCGTCATAATCATCGTCATTATTATTACTACTACTACTACAACTACTACAACTACTACAACATAGAGATCTGTAAATTAAAAACGAAAACATTATTAGGTGTCAACGTTAGAAAATAAAACATCAATCGCTCCTTGGTTCTGCGAACCTCTTCATCAGTTTGTATATCTTTCTGTGCATCCGTTCTTATCCTCTGTCTCTGTCTCTCTCTCTGTTTCATTTTCTCCAGATCTTAACAAACACACACGTATGATAAATATGTATATATTATATAGGACATGTTTAACTCTGGTGGATCCTCAATTACTTTCCGGTACACAGGGGACATAATCGGCACGAAATGACAAAATCAAAAACGAAAGTTATTTCCCCTTTTCACTGGGTAGATTCAGCTCTCTTCTTTGGATGTAGCATTCGATCTTGCGAAAGATACTATTGTGTTTTTTAATTCTAATATTTCTATATTTTTAGGCAATTTTCTGCTATCAATCTTTGTCGATGAAAGTTTGGGCAGGATTGGAAGATTTCTGGATCGTATTTTTTTTCTTTTCTGCTCCGTCTTTTTTAAAAGTTAGTACAATGTCATTCGCTCTAAGCAGATGACCGATATTTTGTGGGATACTATCCCTTTCATCTCTTACTGAACTCCCATCGTGGGGCTCTAAGGGAGACAAATGTTGATACTCTAGAGGAAGTAATACGAAAAGAGTTATTCTACGCACCAGTCCCGTTGACATTGATTCTCAGTTAAAGGAGAACCATAGTTTGCGGAGTGTGGTGTGCATGTGTGTATGTGGGCGCACGCGTGTGTTTGGTTATATTTATTTTAAAATTGATAAATCAGTGAATAAAATGGACTCATAAGTGTGCATTCGAGTTTTTTTTTTCTCTCTCTACCCGCTCCCCCCGCCCTCTTTTTACACTCCGAAAATTTGAGGACGCATTTGTAATATTCAGTCGAGATTAGCCGGATTTTAACATGATCTGTCGCAGGAAGGTTACTTTTTGGGAAGATCCGTACTTTTATTTTAGAAAATGCATTATCAAATTACCACAAAAGTTTTTAGGGTCAAAAGGAAAACGTAAACGAGAGATTGATAGCAGAAAATTGCATAAAAATATAGAAATATAAGGTGCACTAGCTTAGATTTAAAGGTAATGTAATTTACAGGTAGAGGCAGAGTGGATGTTTTTTCAGCTAAAATACAGTGTATAGCAAACAGAATCTAACTAAAATATATTATTTAACTTGTAAAATCCGACTAGTAGGCAAGAACTCAGAAGATTCAAAGGACAAATAAAAATAAAATCTAGATATCCCAGCTTCAGGCAGGGTTACCTTGGCATGTTTCCATCCATGAGTGAGTAGGCAAAGGGATTACCTTGACCTATGGGTCAAGGTGTTGTATACATCACGTGACAAAGGTAGTGACTTTGAGTGATGGACAAACAATAATTCACCATTGCCAAAGAACTATTCGAAATAACACCTCTACCTGAAAGTAAATTGATAATGTACAATGGGAGTACCATTGGAAGAAGAGAGAAACGTTTACAGTGCCCACATATCCACCAAGTGAGAGAGAGACGAGTGGTGTCTGCAGGAGAATTATTAATAACATAAAATTAAGATTTTCATCATTTGTAATTAGTTAAGAATGATTAATTAATTATTAACTAGGTGACGTTGGCGTCACACGGGGATTCCCTGAAAATATACGACTGGTCATTTAATTTATTTATTTAAAATGAGGAAAGAGAAGTTCCGAGAAAATTTACGAGTGCTTTACAGTTATTTTACTTAAAATGACTGCAGGAAGCAAATACATGTATTTACAAAAAGAAAGGTAAATAAAATGCATTAATAAATGTACCTGTTTGAGTCGACAAACACTAAGGAGAAAGAAAATACACAAAAATTTTTTTAGAGCCTTGTGCAAAAAATGACCAAGATCTTTATCTCAAGCAAAGACTAGCGCAATCCGTGTATCAGGTAAGTGGATGATTTTAGGCAATAAAATATCATGGAATTACTAAAGTAACAAACTGATTAAAGGCTGGCGGCAATAACATTAGTGTAAACAGGCTACATTCTTCTCTGCAACGGTACCCGAGTTCTGTGATTTTAAAACATTTTACCATTCGCGAAAAAGTTGTTGGGTAAACGTAAGCCAGTCAGTCATTCTTTAGTCAGTCAGTCATTCTTTAGTCTGTCAGTCATTCTTTAGTCAGTCGGTCATTTTTTAGTCTTTCAGTCATTCTTTAGTCAGTCAGTCATTCTTTAGTCTGACAGTCATTCTTTAGTCTGTCAGTCATTCTTTAGTCTGTCAAGGAAACACTTAGCTAAGTGCATAACGTTGCTTTCCATCTCCGACATAATGACTAATTTGTTTTAGTTTTTCTCATATTTCTGAACTTCTTCAAACGCCTTCTGTAGAGAACTCTAGTTTTCTCACGCTCTCTTCACGTTCTTACTCAGTCATTTAAAACTATATTTTACTACTTCTTAATATGTTGTTCTTGAACGACATGCTGTATTTAATTTATTTTTATCAATTCACCATACCATCACCCCCCCCTCCTCCTCCTCCTCCTCATCATCATCATCATCATCACCATCATCATTATCATCATTATCGAGTTGTCTCGAAGGACAAATGATGTGTTCGTGATAAATGGAGGATGTTTACAAACTCTTTCAAGCGCCACACCTAACTCCAGCTATTTGGTTTTCGGATTTCTTCCTGCTGTCGCTTCCATGTACATTCCTCTTTTCTTCGTCTGCAACGCCGAACGAGTTAGGCGTGCTTCAAAGCTTCACACTAAACTCTAAGTCACGAATCGATTGTCGCCGAGGACAGAAACACTGCGCCATGTCTACTGGCATTTTTTTTTAAATCGGAGGGTGTGTGTGTGTGTGTGTGTGTGTGTGTGTGTGTGTGTGTGTGTGTGTGTGTGTGTGTGTGTGTGTGTGTGTGTGTGTGTGTGTGTGTGTGTTTGTGTATGTTGAACTAGGTTGGGTGGGCAACATCTAACTCGTACTTGCTGTTGTCCGTTGCCCTGGTGAAATGATGCTTCTTCATCAACATTGTCTCCTTTTCGTTTTGAGCTTATAGAGGATTTCTCTTCTCGTTTGGCTTGGAAAAGTTCGCGCTTCATTGTGCGATTGTGTTTATGTCTAGGGTTCGGTGCCTCTGTGTGTGCGCTTGTTTGTATGTGTGTGTGTGACTCCCTCTCAGTTTCTCTGTCTGTCGGTCTCTCTAAGAAAGAGAGAGAGAAAGAGACAGACAGAAAGATAGATAAATAGATAGATGGATAGGTAGGTAGATAGATAGATAGATAGATAGATAGATAGATAAATAGATAGATAAATAGATAGATAGATGTGTATGCTTGCATGTGTGTTTGTAAATCTGTAAGTATGTGAGTGTTTTAATACATAGTTTCGTTTGCGATTGCTTTGTTTATTCGGTATACTGAATTTGTTGCATTTACATTGGATTAAGTGTTTCCTGTCTACTGGATGTTTGCTCTAGCTGATATAGTATTCTCCCAAACCGAGGGAAATGGCTTTGCTCTCTCTGTCTCCCTGCCAGTGGCAAATTGTTGCTCTCTTACGGTGACATATTGCTGCTCTCTTTCAGGGACATCATTGTTGTTGTGTTCTCTTTCAGTGATAAATTATTTTTCTATTAGAATGGTTGAAGGCACATAATGACATATGAGCTATTTTATCTGTGCCGATTTGACAATAATAATCTTTGCATTACAAGATTATTTCTGGTCTCTACTGCGAAAATAAAATGCTTATTCCATGTTGTATCTTCTTTTGCTATCAAAGTGTTGCTCTCTGCAACGCGTGACAGTTGTCTTACTTTGTACTGTCACAGCATTGCAGTTTCGTAACATTATAATGCTGTTGCAATCTCTCTTACAGTATCACACTATTATTGCTCTCTTACAGTATCAAGCTGTTGCAATCTCTCTTACAGTATCACACTATTATTGCTCTCTTACAGTATCAAGATGTTGCAATCTCTCTTACAGTATCACACTATTATTGCTCTCTTACAATATCAAGATGTTGCAATCTCTCTTACAGTATCACACTATTATTGCTCTCTTACAGTATCAAGATGTTGCAATCTCTCTTATAGTATGACACTATTATTGCTCTCTTATAGTATAATACTGTTGCCATCTGTCTTACAGTATCGCACTATTATTTTGCTTTCTTACAGTATTTCACTGTTGCTATCATGGCATTGTTCTCTATCTTTTACAATATCGCACGGTTGCTCTCTCTCTCACTGTATCGCACTTTTGCTGCTCTCTTCAGTATCATACTGTTGGTATCTTATAGTACCGCTCTATAGTTGCTCTCTTACAGCATCAAGCTGTTGCAATCTCTCTTACAGTGTCGCTCTATACTTGCTTTCTTACAGCATCAAGCTGTTGCAATCTCTCTTACAGTGTCGCTCTATACTTGCTTTCTTACAGCATCAAGCTGTTGCAATCTCGATTACAGTGTCGCTCTATACTTGCTCTCTTACAGCATCAAGCTGTTGCAATCTCGATTACAGTGTCGCTCTATACTTGCTCTCTTACAGCATCAAGCTGTTGCAATCTCGATTACAGTGTCGCTCTATACTTGCTTTCTTACAGCATCAAGCTGTTGCAATCTCGATTACAGTGTCGCTCTATTGTTGCTTTCTTACAGTATTTCACTGCTGCTGTCACTCTTAAACAGCATCGCATTGGTTTTTTCTCTCTCTTACAATATCGCACGGTTGCCCTCTCTCTCTCTCTCTCTCTCTCTCTCTCTCTCTCTTAGGGTATCACACTTTTCCTCACTCTTACGGCATCGCTCTGTTGTCCTCATTTACAATAAACCACTTCTGCTCTCTTATAGTGTTGCATTGTTGCTTGATCTCTGTCTGTCTGTTTGTCTGTCTCTCTCTCTCTCTACAGTACCGGAGGGTTGCTTTCTTTTACTGGATGGCGCTGTTGCTTTCTCTCTCTCTACCATAGTATCACACTGTACCTCTCTTACAGTATTGCATTGTTGCTCTCTTATGCAGTGCCGAAATATAATTCTCTAAGTACGTTGTGTTTTTCTCTGTTACTATGCTGTAATCTTTCTGTCCGCTACAACCCGTCGCAATAGTGACATTTACTATGTGTTGTCTCTCATTTTCTCCGTAAGAGTGTATAGAGCTGTTGTATGTTACAGAGCAACAACAACAACAACAATCTCTATTATTAAGCTATTTCTTTTTTCTTTTCTGTTTTCATATGCTACAAATGTCTGAAAATGTGTATCTCACACAGTGCAGCCCCGCTGCTCTTTGTACAAACTTCATACTAGCTATCTCACACACTATATTATATGTTTGTCATTGTGACGCCAAATGCCACCTACTTAATGGTACGATTATTAATACATTAATCACCCATACCCAATTACAAGTGATGAGAATCTTAATTTATGACATTAATAATTCTCCAGAAGACATCACTCGTTTCTCTCACCTGGCGGATATGTGGGCATTGTAAGCGTTTCTCTCTTCCACAACACTAAAGACATTTACCGTCACACTAAATTAGGTGGAAATCTTCTTACTAAAGGAGAAGATAAATCATCTTTAATTTATATTTACCGAGACCCCTCCACCTACTTTCTACTCCAACATATGTTTATCAATATGTGTAAGGTGGTCAATAAATTTAACAATTAATTTATTAAATCAACAATTAAATATACATACAACAAATACAATGACAAAGATTACTTAACATCAATATTTCCACGAACGACATATGAATAATGTTAATATGTATACAGTCTTATATCCTAACACACAATTCAATAGACTAGTGTGAATACAAATCATAGGATAGTTCTTATCAGAGAACGGAAGTAGAGTTAGTAGAGGTAAGCAATAATAGTTTGTACATAACCTGGTTTCGGTGCTGTCTTGATAGTCATTCACACACATTTTGCTACAAAGCCACAACCTCATTGTTCACATTACTACTGTCAATTCTATGTGACTCCCTCATCACATTGTAAAAACACTGATTCGCTGCTATTCTCTCCAGGCTAGCCTGGGCACTCCTTTGCTGTATTAGCTCCCTCAAGCAGAACAACACTAACATTTTCCATTAAAGTCTTTGTACCAGAAATTGCTATATGTATTCGGCATCCATTGCCACCATACGTCAATGTAGAGCAGTGTATTTCTCACAATGACACACTGCAAAGATACCTCTAGCGTCTACCAAGGTCGGAGCGGTTTATAATCAGTAAACTAGGAGGGTCAGATAAAACAAGGAAAGACAACTTTTCCCCTATAAAATCAAACCAGGGAACAATGCTAAGTTTCCAGTTTATTCCTTTTTAACTCCAACTTAGAGTTTCCTGCAACAGTATTTATTAGTCCGATACATACATACAACATTGTACTGTATTTATTAACAGGGTTCACTAGAAACAATGTCAAGTGTTTTAGCATACATCATATAAGCATCATATTTCTCAATTTGTAGAAATAATTTTCTACTCACATAATACATATCTACATTAAGTGCAAGTATAACACATCAATAACAAAAATGCAAGAAATATTTCTAAGTCCATTCTCTCTCAATCAGTCAGTTAACTCATCATTAAGCTAGCAGCTGCCTTTCATGACCGGACTTCTTACCACTCCAAATTCAATTGATTAGTGAATATAACTCTCTTCAGAAGGTAACCATTTTGATCTCAACCCATTGGCTGGTCTCATTCCCGTAAATATTAACCATTGAATAATAAAAATTATTCACTCAGTTGTAACTGGTTTGCATTGCATCAGCAATTTCTAGCATATTCTCAGCTCGAGTGTTTACTCCATCTCTGAAACTTACAAAAATACCATCATAAGGAGTGCCCAAGGTCGGGTCACTTCGACAATGTAACAGCTAATATAACAATTAAGTTTAGAACTAGGGAGAAGCAAATTTACTCTGCCACAGTCATAATAACAGTTTGATATGCTCTCTATTACAATGCCAGGGTTTATTGCTCCCTTTTGTAAAGTACTGATGTTACGTTCTGATACAATTTACATATTCTCCCACCAACCATCCCACCCCCATCCCCGTCATTTGGTCAAGATAATGAAAATTATGCATTCATTTAGAGAGTTTGCAATGTTCTTCATTGTAGTGTCGTTCCTCTTCTTTCTGATTAAGTGAATTGTCTTCTTTGGCAGTGCCAAAGTCTTGCTCTATAGTCTATACGAACAATCTTACTATTGCATTTTTTTTTTTACCAAACATCATATTGACTAGGTAACACTGCATTAACGTTCACTGGCGCTCTACACTAATCGCTCCTCATTAAAATGATTAATGATAGATAGCGTAGTCTATCGGACCTTCTGCACATATAATTCAGTTATTATTGTTATTACATAAATGCAGTCACAAACGAGCAAAACTAGGAGAGTGCAAAGTCGACTCTGCTGTTTGACATCAGACGTCTGGTGATGCAGAAATTTACTTGGGCAGCAAACAGCATTCAGTCCTCGCTGCGAAAGCGTGTTCCAGTGTCGGACGTGTTTGGAATGACGGATCAATACTGGTCCTGTGCTCCAGGGGAAAGCGTAAAGGGAGACTGAGGTGGAGAGGAAGGAGAGGAGTGGGGTAGTTATAAGCTATTTTGTTTTTTGCCCGGAAGAGATGGTTACTACGTCAACATAGTACGTAAATGAATCTTTAACTTACTTGGTTAAACTGAAAATACAATGCGAAGATTATGTCGTCGTCCTAGCGCCATCGTCGTCGTTGTCATCGTCATCATCCCTACCAAAATCAACATAACCACCTCCACCGCCTCCACCGCCACCACCACCACCATCATCATCATTAATTTTATTATTACTACTTATAATAATGTGATTTGTGTGATTTGTGGACATTTATATTATATATGTTGCCATTGAAAAGCAATGCTACCATCTTCAAACTCTTTCTTTCTTAATTTTTTAAAAATTTCTTTCTATCTATCTATCTATCTATCTATCTATCTATCTATCTATCTATCTATCTATCTATCTATCTATCTATCTATCTATCTATCTATCTATCTATCTATCTATCTATCTATCTATCTATCTATCTATCTTTCTTTCTTTCTTTCATTATTTCGTCTAACTGATAGGATATGCTCTTTGTGGTGTGTTACTGTAACACTATGACTAGTTTTGGAAAAAGAACGATCTTTTAAGATGATTATCTCCCTTGAATATATCAACAATCTCGAAATAAATTTGCTTCTGCGCCTGCATGACTCAAAAGTTTACAGATGAAGGTAGAGAGATTTTAATATTTGTTGATATTTTACTCACAGAATTCACAAATTTATAAACAGTATAATACGATGCAAGAAAATGCATCATCATTATTATTAGCCATTATTATTAATTATTATTTAGATAGATAGACAGACAGACACACAGACAGGCAGACAGACAGATAGATAGATAGATAGATAGATAGATAGATAGATAGATAGATAGATAGATAGATAGATAGATAGATAGATAGATATTATAAAGCGCAATTATGCACACAGTGACGGGCATTCAAGTTCTATGACAATTCCAGAATTTGATTGACAGTTTACTGGGGCTCGTTTGCATAATACGCATACAGGAGTTTGTTGTTGAAGGGGGTGGGGACTGTGCTGATGGAGTTTGATTATGGGATTAAAAGCTTCCACATTTTTTTTATGTTATTCATTTTCTATTAAGTTAATATTATATGTGTGCATGAGCTGTTGTTAATTGTTTCTATAGTAGTTTTATGTTAAGTTGATGTCAGTTAAAGAAACTGAAAATTGTCTTTATTTTCTTAAGTTGGAAAGGATATTTCATTCCATAAATATATTATTTTACATTAGTGAAACAAATATTTTCCTCTGTTTATATTCTTCATATTGAAAGAATTTACAAGAAATCAATGTGGAAACATAAAATAATTTATATTTATTTTTCTCTGATAGTAAAGGAAAAAGGAGATAAAAATATCAATAAAAGATATAACGGAATTGCTTAATTTAACCTTCTATAAAGATCTAATTCAACAAATGAAATAAATTAGAAATTTTGGGGGGTGCGTGCGTGAGGTGTGTACGTATGGAAGAGGCAGGTAGAATGAAAGCGAAGCAAAGGGAGAAAAGTCAGATTTCAGTGTCAGAATACTTGTGTACATTTTTTTTCTCCTGGCTTCACGTGCTGAAGAAATAATTAAATCGCGAGAAGAGAGGAGAGCCAGTATTTACATACAAAACACACTTTCCTCATGAGGGATCACATGTCGCTGAAATCAATTATCAATGACCAAACACGTTGGACAAGAACCTTTGAGTCACGCTCACAACATAGATGCGACCAAGTCAGGCGCATGCGTTCCTGGTCGGGCTGCTGCTTATGCACATAAGGCACGCGCGTCTTCTGTCGGGAGATCAAAAAAAAAAAAAAAAGGCTGGCACTTACCTTGAACTGCTGCAGACAGGTAAATACTGGATCCATGCGCTGTAGTCTAAGGTGGATCTTAATGGCTTTTGCACTAATCGACACAATTGCACGTAATGCATTTAGTTCATCACATTTTGTGGTCCGACTGCGACATAAATGTTTGTACGTGTAACGTTTTCGCTCTTTTATCAACTTTCTTCTTCAAATTAAATGTGGAACGCTTCAGGCTCGTGCCGATTTCGCGCTAGAATACGTCAGGATGTGGTGGAGGTGGGATGGGTGAGGGGTTAGCCGTACGTTACAATTAGTAACGGGTTTATTCGTCTTTTTATTTATCGATTTATTTATTTTAATTTTGGTAAGGTGAAAATATTATATATCTTATTTGACTTTATTGTTTGTATTATTATTATTATTATTATTATTATTATTATTTCATTTTTATCCTGGTCACAAGCATTCCTGTTACTATCACCATACTGTCACGATGTCTATCATTTGTATTGTTGACATTTTGTTGTATAAAAAATTTCCCCTTACCTGTTTCACTCTATTTTATTTGATATTGACTTTATAATGCTTTTTATTAGTAAAGATAATAATTAAGTTAAGTGAATGGTATTAAAAAGTGGAATCGGTGAAAATCTCGCTTTTCTTAGTTTAAAGTAGAATGATTCACATGCAACCGTTTAACATCTTAGTTAAATTCGCTCTCTTTTTCAGCCCTGTGTTCCATGCGTCTTACTCTTTCTTTCTATTGTCCAGACAAATTTTTGTTTTGTCTATCTCTGTCTAGTAAGATTTTTGTTTCGTCTATCTCTGTCCAGTCAGTCGTTTGTTTTGTTTATCTCTGTCCAGTCAGTCCTTTGTTTTGTCTATCTCTGTCCAGTCAGTCCTTTATTTTGTCTATCTCTGTCTAGTCAGATTTTTGTTTCGTCTATCTCTGTCCAGTCAGTTCTTTATTTTGTCTATCTCTGCCCAGTCAGCCATATGTTTTGTCTGTCTCTGTCAGCATTTTTTTAAAATAAAAGCTAAGCTCACAATCATTCCAACACAAAATTCAGTCGTCATAATTTCACATACTCACTGACATTTGAAAGAAATAATATGCATGTGCAAATAGTGCAGCAATATAATAGTTCATGATGCCACTATCAATGGACACTGGCATAAGTGTTCCATATGCAATTAGCTTCCCTCTCTCTTCCTGGAGCCAAATCAGTCCGCCATTCACCTACAATCACTCTCTCACAAAGACACACACACACACACACACACACACACACACACATCAACAAACACATAGAAAACCACGCACACACACACATATGTAAGTCATAAATATTTATTACACTAACCGCTGAAAGCAAATACATTGTTGAAAATGTTAAAGTCATATAATGCTACAAATCTCTCTACACTCTTTTGTCAGACAACAGGCTACTGGTGAATGTATAGTCTAAACATAAGCAATGCATCCACTTCCTATCTATCTATCTATCTATCTATCTATCTATCTATCTATCTATCTATCTATCTATCTATCTATCTATCTATCTATCTATCTATCTATCTATCTATCTATCTATCTATCTATCTATCTATCTATCTATCTATCTATCTATCTATCTGTCTATCTATCTATCTATCTATCTATCTATCTATCTATCTATCTGTCTGTCTATCTATCTATCTATCTATCTATCTATCTATCTATCTATCTATCTGTCTGTCTGTCTGTCTATCTATTTATCTATCTATCTGTTTGTCTCTCTCTCTATCTATCTATCAATCTGTTTGTCTGTCTGTATATCTATTTATCTATCTCTGATTATACAAAATTGGACACTCGAGGTTATAACCTCGATTTTAATATAACTATTTATTAATTAAAAATAAAGAGAACGTACGCACACAAAAGACGCATGCATTAAGAAGCTTGATGTAAATTGTATTAGTTCCTGTAAGTTTGTTGGTGTATTAAACTTTAGTAATGGAGCCATAATCTCTCTACTTCTCTTATTCCACCAGAGCCCTTTAATACAGGAGCCCTAATCGCTATACTTCACGTATTTCATGTCCTGTAGCTTCTTAAGCCCTAACTACTATACTTCTCTCATTTCTAGTACTTTACTTTTATGAAGCCCTAATCGCTATCTTTGTCTTATTTCTAGCCCTTTAGTTAAGGAGCACTAATTGCAATCCTTATTTCCAGCCTTTTAGTTAAGGAGCCCTAACTGCTATCCTTATTTCCAACCGTTTAGTTAAGGAGCACTAACCCCACTATCCTTCTTTTAATTTCAGCCTTTTAGTTAAGGAGCCCTAACTGATATCCTTTTCTACAGTCCTTTAGTTATGGAGCCCTAAGTGATATCCTTATTTCCAGTCCTATAGTTATGGAGCATTAACCCCGCTATCCTTCTCTTATTTCCAGTCCTTTTGTTATGGAGCCCTATTTGCTATATTTTGTGTCCTTTTATTATGGAGCCCTAACCGTTATCCTTACTTCTAGTCTTTTGTTATGGAGCCCTAACTGTTATCCTTACTTCTAGTCTTTTGTTATGGAGCCCTAACTGCTATCCTTATTTCCAGCGTTTCCAAACCATTAAATGGGACATAAGAATATGCGTGTATAGCACGAATGGATCAGTAAGTCAAAACAGATGCAACCTATTTAACGAAGTAACTGGACAAAATGCATTGCAAGTCAATCGCAACAGGTGATGTCAAAAGCTAAACGATTAAACTGCTGAACGCCAACAAAGCCAAAAATAATTTTACAGTGAACGGAACAGTATTTTAAAATACGTTTTATCCGGGTTGTGTTGTCTTTCGATCGTTAACTTCTCTTGTATTTTCACCCTCTGTGATCAGTTGCATTTTAAGTTTAACCCTTCCTGTGACATCTCTCAACCATAAGGAGAACTCCCACAAGTGTATGTAGGCTTCCCGGGAGAAAGAGCTGGAGGTGAGAGGTCCATTCCCCCTTGCAGAATACTCGACGTGATGTCCCTTGAAATCTCTTTATCTCTCTAATCTCTAGAGTCTATAGATTACGTCCCTTGCGTAAAGGTACGTCCTGACTGAAGTACTGGCATTTATTGCCTTGAATTTCCACTGGTAACGTATTAATTTGACAGGTTCCGATAGAAAATGCAGATCTGAAGTAATGACGTGAATGATGTGTGTCTTACAATGAATACGATCAGATTCATTATAAAGAATGACGTCACTCATGATGATGCCTACTTGATAGATGGAGTATAATTAACACGCTTGATTTTCTTACAATAAGTGTTTCAAGTGTGAAATGAAGAGAGGTCATATCAACTAATACAGCTTACATGACGTTTGCTCAAATTCCCTTTAATGGCAAGTCTCTTGATAATCATTTTGTTTGTTTGGAGCATTAATGACTTCTTTATTTTACTTGCACATTTTTAAAGCCAATTGCGTGCTTTAAATGATTTTTATAAAGCCAACGTTAAATTGTTCACTCTCATTGCAATTTACAGTGACCAGTTAGATTTTTCGCCTCAAATTGTCTTCGGTTCATTTCTCCTTACTCAACTGACTTCTTCTTCGGCCGATCTCACGATTTTGACTAGTGTCGTCTGTTACATTGCAAATGGCTCCTTGTATAGGCATCTAACGCACTATAATTTTTTACTTTGTCATTGAATCTTCGTCTACGAATCCTTTCCTCTCCTTGTGCAAGTTGCTAGAGAAGTCTTTTGCAAGAGACTTTCACGCATCTTAACAACCAAATTCTAAGGCAAGAGCAGATCACTGTTATGGCCAATAAATGTGAAGAAAACAAAACCCTCAAGGGAAAATAATAATCAACTTCTATAATCCGGCATTGCACAACCTATAATTTTGATACCATTCCTCACCCCCACCCCTAAGCAATACTCATGTATTGTACTCTACTATATTTTACTCGAAAAAGAACGTACCGTTGAGCAGTTTACTTTTATTACAGTCCTATGTTGTCCTGCAATATTTCGGTACTTCAAAGCATTTCATCTCATTGCATAGCTTCTTTAGTTAACTGTGTTAGTCGCAACCTGTATTGACTTGAATAATCCCTGAAACCAATGAATATTAGAAAGTTAGATGTTCTAGGTCAGTCAATTAAGTTAGATGTTCTAGGTCAGTCAATTAAGTTAGATGTTCTAGGTCAGTCAATTATCTTTCATTCACTGAAATCAATCTATCAATCAGCTAGTCGTCAAATTAGACATTCTATTTATCAGTCAATCAGTCAGTAAAGTAATCCATATATTCATCCAACGGCCAGAGATCCCATCATTCAGTTAGCCCATAAATCAATCCCTTCTTATATCGTTTCATAATTATATAATTTAAACGGAATAAATAGGCATATTATTAGCAATCGTTATGTGCAAAAGGGTATCTGAACTAAATGTTATAAAATGCATTCATTTTCTATAAGGTGCCATAATCTTACAATATTTAGTTGCCTCGTCCTCAACCACTTGCAGTATTTCTCACAGTTTAAAAATAATTTTGATTCAAACATCTCAATGAACATTACCAAGAGTATTTGACCTAAAGGCCTGGTTGTTCATTATGCCTCAAACGATGCAGAGAATAGAATTTGCCTATGAGGGCTTATGGGTCAAGTGTATGTGTAATATACGAAACGATAATTTCATTGATATTCAGTCGACATATGAGTTCTGACAAGCATTATGCGATTTGAACCCTGGTCTGGTCCTAATAACGGGTTTAGTGGATTAAAAGTAAGCTAGTCTGTCTGAGTGGTTAGCGGCTTTGCAGATCCACCTCCTACATCTGTCGCTTCCCGTCTTCTGTAACATGCCTCCCTGCGCTACACCCCCGTACTTCTTCACTCATTCGTTTATTTGTTTAAATAGAATTTACGTTCGCTTTCCACATTTGCTTATTTCAGAGAGAGCAACTAGCACCAGTATATATATAAAAGCATGCCCGTATGCCCTTCAAGTGTCGAGGATTAAATTAATGAAAGTCGTCCTAAATATGATCTGTATCTGGCATTAGGTATATTCTATGTCGATGTTTAATGTCATGATACTGCTGACGTCAACATTTGGCTGATTTTAAATCATGAAGAATGAACATGCAGAATAACGAAATAAAGCAAGCAAGAAAAGACAGAACGAAAGGAAACAAAAATGCATCCGATTTCAAATGAACAATGAAGATTGTGCCTCTCAGAGTGTTAGTTAGGTGCATATCTGTACGATTGATTAATTATTGGTTAAGATTGTAGAATTATAAAAAAAAAAGTCAACCTAGTAAACGTTTACATCAAGGTTTGATCTGATAACCCACTATATATTTTACGGTTTCTGACCAAGTTTCTGATGATGCCTATCTACAAATGTATTTGTATAATTACGACATATGTTTGACGATAGAAAATTTTCTCTTAGTCCAGGTAGCGTTGTTTTGTTTGCATTTCATTGTTCTTACCTGTTGGTCTCTTCAGCGATCAGCTCACTAGGTTAGAACATAGCTTGCCCTATTTATAATCTGTGCCATAGTTACAGAGGAACAGCTTATATTGCATTGGATATAACAGATACATCTATAAAGTACGCACCTTCAGTCACATCTATAACAAATTAACGGGCCTTGTGTACGTGGATGATAATGGCGAACATAATTTTGTTTTTGAAATTAAAAAAAGGCCCAAGGTTTAATGCATAGATTCAACAAAAGTACGAAATTACACTTTAATGTAAAGATCGACAAAATGAAATTGTGAAAACTTTTAAAGAGAGGGAGGGTTGTTTTCATGAACAAACAGAAATTGTGAACGCTGTTTTAAAGAGGGGGAGTGTTTTCATAGAGAGAAGAAGAGGTTTTTACATGGACAAAGAGAAACTGTGAACATTCTTTTAAAGAGAAGCAGTTACTTTCATGAACAAATGCACATTGTGAACATTCTTTTAAAGAGAGGGAGGGTTTTCTCATGAGGAAATGGAAACTGTGAACACTCTTAAAGAAAGGGATGGTTGTTTTCATGAACGTAGTGGAAACTGTGAACACTCTTAAAGAAAGGGATGGTTGTTTTCATGAACGTAGTGGAAATTGTGAACACTACTTTAAAGAGAGAATAGCTTTCAGGAACAAAATGAAACTGTGTACCTCTTTAAACGAGAGTGAGAGCTGATTTACAAATGAAAAGTGTGAAACACTTTTAAAGAGGGTTGCTTCCACGAACAAAGGGAAACAGCGAACAGTCTGTTAAAGAGAGTGAAGGTTGCTTTCATAAACACATGGAAACTGTGAATACTTTTAAAGGGATGAAGGGTACAACTAGTAGAGATACGTATACCATTTTCCTCTTTCATATTAATTTAAATATTGTGTTTATGGAATAAATCTCTGTAAAAATTAAAAGTAACGGTAAAACTGAAAATAAATTATGACGTGGAGGAGTGTTCGATTATAAAAGAAAGGAGAAATAAAACTAAAGATTAGAAAATCATAGGAAAGAAATGTACGCATGACGAGAATGTTTGAATGAAAGACCTTATGAAAGGAAATGTTCAAGTAGGAAAACAGGAAAGATAAGACAAAAAGAGGTAAGTTGGACAGACAAAAGGAAAAGCTGATGAGATAATATACTTCCATTAAGCATTGTTGAAGAATAATGTCGGTTTCCTCAACAACGACAACAAACAGATGTTCCTTTTAAGTATTAATAGAAATAATTGCCATGAATTTACATGCCTAACCTCTGGAGAAGCTATATTTCATTATTTATTTGCATTATCATCACGCGTAACATGTATTATTTAAACGTAATTTGCTTTTAATTTTAGATAATTGCAGGACAATGAACAGTTTGTATTACTTACAGAGGTTTGTGTGTGTGTGTGTGTGTGTGTGTGTGTGTGTGTGTGTGTGTGTGTGTGTGTGTGTGTGTGTGTGTGTGTGATGTGCATGTAAATGTGTTTTATTTGGACATGTCGCTCTCATTTCCTAATCGTTTCCTAGAAGCGTGATGCCATATAACTTTGCATCACCATACACGGTCTCTCTCTATCTTTATACCCATCATTATATTGTGTTCCCGAAAGATGATTAAAGTGAAATAATTTATTGCTATAGTTCTAAAATCAGGCTTTGCACATTGCAATTATGTGGTAACTGCGGCGCGTCACCTTACTCGCCTCCAAGTCTGGTCGTAGGACAGTCGGCGATTTGTCGCACGACCAGTAAATATAAAACTGTATTACATATTCATTGAAACACGATTCATTTGTCACGTTTCTGTATCAGAACCGTTGCTTTTAACATTATGACATTACATTTTTACGTCTGCGTGAGAAAGATATTCCGACCAGTTCAGGCCTTCACCGTTTCCCTCTTTGATCCAGCAAGTATTAGAGACTCGCACTGCGTCGCGTGCGTGGGGATTATTGCGACTCTGTCGATAGAAGAAGGATCAAAGGGAAATAATCCACTTTATCTGTCCGGCAATCTTGTGAAGACAAGACACTATTAAGTATGAGAGTCAGTGCAGTTTGCACGGTGTCAGCATTTCACTATGGCGACTGGTTGGAGACGGACTTGCGGTCGGGAGTGTGGGCAGATATTTCTGGTACTGCTGATGACATTCAGTAGACGTGGTGTCATAGCGAAAAATGGTAAGTAGAAAGACTTTCTATGTTTTTGTTTGGTGTTTGTGTGTTTGTGTGTTTGGTGTGTATGTGCTTGTGTGTTTGGTGTGTATGTGCTTGTGTGTGCATTGCATTCTGTTAAGAAATATATTTTGAAACTATAGTAGGTTCGAATGTACTACTACTACTACTGAACATTAAAATGTTAAGATGGATTTTTTTTTTTAAAAAAGAGTAAAGAGTTACTGTAATATTAAGTATTATTTTGTATTTCTTATTTTCACTTTTTGTCTCAGTTCCTGTATTTTATTTTTCAGTTTGTTTGCTTGTTTTTATGTACTTCCTCTAAATTGGAGATATGCAATGAACAAAGTAAAACAAAAACTAATGAAAAAACAACTGTAAGTTGATGCTGGCTTAAAGGAGCAAAGTTTTCTTTCTTTCTTTCTTTCTTTCTTTCTTTCTTTCTTTCTCGAAAATAAAGCTTGGGCCGTACATCTATCCTCTCATATTAAAAGTACATTATGATAGTTAAAAATATTTCACTTCCCAATGTCTTACACTGCATTTGGTTAACATAAAATTGGAAATATAACTGTACATTTATTTGTAATCAAATTTTAAATTGACCAAAATTTCAAGAACTCATATAGAGAAGCAACTATTTATAATTTATAAATAGAATAGAATGTATGTTTTAAAAACAATGACACAATTGTATATCCCCACTAACATTCCCAATTAAAAAGTCCATTAAACAGTACCTGACATTGTGGCCAGCGGGCATATCTTTGATAGACGAGACAGGTTAACTTTCAATTCCATCTTGAATGTAAAGCCTTTTAGAAAACCTTATAATTAACTTAACACTCAATTTATTTCAAATTACTTTAGCATCAAGTCAATTCAAACGTCGTGTATGGAAGTCTCACACAAAACCTGATTCTGACATTATCTCCCAACAGTACACAAGATGTATGGAAGTCTCACACATAACCTGATTCTGACATTATCTCTCAACAGTACACAAGATGTATGGAAGTCTCACACATAACCTGATTCTGACATTATCTCTCAACAGTACACAAGATGTATGGAAGTCTCACACAAAACCTGATTCTGACATTATCTCTAAACAGTACACAAGATGTTGCTTTCAGTTTTAGGTTCTCGATCGGCATGGATAGTTTGATCAACACTGTACTTTCATTGAATTCTCTCTGTCTCTCTCTGTCTCTCTCTGTCTGTCTGTCTGTCTGTCTGTCTCTCTCTCTCTCTCTCTCTCTCTCTCTCTCTCTCTCTCTCTCTCTCTCTCTCTCTCTCTCTCTCTCTCTCAAACACACAATCCATATGTACACTTAACACTCCACACAAAATAATGAACACGCTACAGATACACAACATTCACGACACACACACACACACACACACACACACACACACATACACATACACACACACACACACACACACACACACACACACACACACACACACACAGGGGCATTTATATTTTCTCCAATTTACTATATTGATTTCGTGGCTATCAGCTTCATACTGAAAAATACATGTTTGGTTTCTATTTTGTTGCAAAGTTCAAAGCATAGTGATAGTTTTCTGTTGTTTGTAAGGGTAAGGGTGGGTGGATGGAGATTGGACCGTTCATATTCGCGGAAAATGAGGTGAACACTCCTATCGATTTATCACAGAGAATCGCATTTCCCATAATGCTATCTTATATTCTTCTTGTAATCGATA
>CM054179.1:133906986-133911986 GCA_028829895.1 Sinotaia quadrata | reverse complement strand
GTGTGTGCGTTTGTTTATCCGCTTATTAAAATAACTCCTTCCCACCACAAACATGTATTTACTAATCACATGACAGGAGTGAAACACAATCCTCTTATACCCACCACCGTACCATCTCTTTCTAATCACACATATACATTCACACACACACACACACACACACACACACACACACACACACACATATATGCATACGCACATACAGACACACATAACACACACAACACAACACAAAACACACACACAATATATTTATATATATTGAAATTGAAATAATTTTTATAACAAAATCAAAAAGAACTGTGTCACTGTATTATGTATCGTAATTATTATTTATTACTATATTAATTGTCACCATTTCATTGCACAAGCTATTGTTGTGTAGAGTTGACCACTTCATGTTGTGCTGAGTACGTAACCAGTCCTGTGAAGACGGATTTGAATTGTTCAGAAAGTAGAGCTATTTGCGTGCGTTTCTACGTGCAGCATGACGCGTTCCGTACGCCGAAGTGATTACTGCGCAGAGTGTCTAACCATGCGCATTTAGATAATTAGTGTATATGCAGTTTAATAACCCACTCACTCTGAAATGACTTACACACACACACACACACACACACACACACACACACACACACAAATCAATCCATTTGTGCCGCTAATCAATTGTTACACGCGAGGTAAAATCACTGTGTAATGATTACCTGCACATAAATTCTAACTTATTGTCTCTAAGGAAATCTTGTATGATTTTATAGGAAGTAATACCATTTGTACATCACTTGGGTAATTGCCATGCCAGCAGTCTCCTACTTGCTAAATTTGAGTAATTATTGAACAACTAGTCAAGCCACTTGCGACATGTTTAAGTAATTTTTGGAAACGAGTCTTACCACGGTACAAGTGCGGGTGAAACAGTTTTACCACTTACGTCATTAGAGCTATTAGTGCTCGTGTGATGTGACTAATGACGTCATTTGAATTATTAATGGTCAGGTCATGTGACTAATTTCATCATTAGAGCTATTTGGTAAAGTGACTAATTACGTCAGTTAAAGACTTCACGTAAGTCAGTCTTAGTACGTATTTCAAATGAGTAATTATTCCTAATACATTCTTTCTAGTTGTGTTTTGTGAGTAGTTATTCCGATCACTTTCGTCGTAGTGAGAGTAAAATTTTGTATCGTCTTATCATTTACGTCACTTGAGTCATTGCAGTAAAAACAATCGAATTCCTTACGTCAATTGAGAGCTTACAGTAAATTCAATTTCATCTCTTACTTGTATTGAGCAATTACTGAACAAATTGTCCTGTTCCTTTAGTCTCTTGTGTGCTTAACAAAACAGTTTAGTTACTCAAACCACCTGATAGTTACTTTACAGGCATGCCAACTCTGTAATCATAGTACAGTCCTCATTTGACCAGTTGTACTTGTTGTTCAGTGGGTATTACCTTTGCCTGTCTGATTCATATTGTATTGCCCTGTATGTCAGTTCCACCTATTAGGTAGCTGCTTAATTACTGTAATTTCATTATGTAAAAATAAAATTTAGTTTTACTATATATGTTAATTGGATATGCATGCTTGTAGTATAGTTAGAATTTTTAATTTATGTTAGATGGGTAATATTTTTATTGCCTTTATGTTAATATAAAGAGGTTATCTGTACTTCTGATTTGATTTGGGAAATTACTTTTCTTATTAGTAATGTATGTGTCCACTTACATTACTTGTAAGTAATAATTTGTACAATTCAATGTTCATCCAAATCACTAATTTAGTATATTAGTGTTCGTTTTAACAGTTAAATCATGAAAGTTATTATGTATTGTCTGCACCGTTTTATTATAGTTATAATATGTTACAACACTTGTCAAATGAAAAACTATTTATTGTACATTTCGTTTTAACACTGGAGTCACATGGGTAATTATTGTATAAAATATATTCAACGTAACTCTCTTGAATAATTGCTGCAAACTCTGCATTAACACTTACCAATAAGGAAATAAAATGAGTAAAATAATGTCAACCTATTTTAAGTGATTAACACGCTCGGTTTTCGCACTTAAGTTACTAGTATAATCACTATTCGTAACGTAACTATGCTTACTTAAGTGAGTACTTATCGTACAATTTTTCTTCATGCTTTAATCGCTAGGTGAATTGTAGTATAAACTTTCACTTAATTCGCTGAAGTTATGATGGTACAGTCATTCTGACACTTATTTCACTTTAGAATTATTATTCAGTACGAATGGCCAATTATGTCATCTGGATTAGTTAAAAATTAATTTAAGCCCGTACCTATGACGTAAAGCTATGACGTATTGTTTGAGAGGCTTTACAGCATAAGAAAATAATTGTTTAGCATGACTGGAGGAAAAAAAGAAATAGTAATGGGATTTTTCTTTTAGATTGTAAGAGAAGCCCTCTTGAAGAAAAGAGAAAGGTGATTTATGTACTAGATTATTATGAATGATATTCTCACTATAAAGATGTCTTTAATAACATGTTCTCTTTCAGATTTACTGCAGTGAAAGATGTCGAACGCAAGAGCTAGTCCTGAGTTTCACAAACAATTATCAGTATTATAAACTATACTTAAAATATCTCTAAATGATAATTAATTCATAAGGTTTTTCGTTTGACAAGAAAAAACAGTAGTCTATATGGCAAGGATTTCCCGGTTTCCTAGTATTTTCTAGTCGACAGTTTAGCCTAGGAGGTCACTCTGTGGGTTTTATTGAGAAAGCCTGTAAGTGCAAGACTGGTCTTGGAGTGATGCAAAAGTGGAATGACGGGGTTGGAGGGGGGGTGACTTCTTGAGTTATGTATAGCAGATGTAATGTTACAGAATTAATAGTCAACAGAAGATTTGCGATTTTCAAAAGATTTAGAAACCGAGGAAAGAAAATACTGAACTGTAACTATGTGAATACTAATTATACTAGTAGTGATGACCTGTATTCACTTAATACTCTAGATTATAGAATTAGGGTTGGGCAAATATTCTGTCTATTTAGTTAAATAGGCTGAATCCCGCCTATTGATAAAACCTTTTTCTATTTTCTTTTATCTTATATAAACAACAGTTTCCCCCCCTCATATATTTTTTCATAACATTCTTTATCATTTTATTTTTATGCAACTTCTAATAATGTTTGTATTCTTAATTATCATTGGTTAACTGGGGAGGGGTGGAATGGGGTGATGGGTGTACATGAAGTTTAGATGTTTATCATCTATTATTGTTTGTACATCACCAGACGTCTGCATTGAAGCAGCACAGTGATGTTTTAATGTTGAACATGATCAATACAGTTTTTGTGACAAAACACACACACACACACACACACACACACACACACATATATATATATGGATTAATAATTGTACAGTGTGTCATGCCACGCATACCCCATGCGTAATAAATGTGCAATCAATTGTACCACTTTTGCCAGACGAGTAATAATTATATAGTCGATTGTACCACTTTTGCCAGACGCGTAATATCTGAGCATTTGATTGTACCATTTTTGTCACACTAGTAATAATTGTCCATTGTATCACTTTTGCCAGACGAGTAATAATAATATAGTTGATCGTACCACTTCTTTCAGACGAGTAATAGTTGACATATCATTCCTACCCTTCGACATGTTTAATAATAATTGTCCAGCCTAATGCACTGTTACATGTTTCTTACTTGAGTTATTCTGTAATCAGTTTTACTGCTGACATGCATGTCACTTGCATAATTACTTTATACTTAAGTAATACTGCTTATATACATATTATTTGAGTTATTACCGTAAATAAATATTACACTTATCATTATATCCCTTCAGTAATTATTGAAAAATCAGTATTCATAATTAAAATTACGCCATTTGTGTAATTACTGAACGAGCATTATATATTCAAATTATTAAATTAAAATTATGCCATTGGAAATATTTTTGTTGTAGCAGTTTTAGTACTGGTATCGCTTTGAATACTTTCAATACAAGGTGTATTGCTATTTATACTTAATCACTTGACGAATTTTTATTGGTTCACGCAGTATTACTACTTATTATGCCACTTGAGTATTGCTATCAACGCATATTCATTATCAGCGTGTAATTATTAAATGCACACATAACTCTCAAAATCCTCATTTGAGTAATTATTAGTCTTCATAACACTAAGAAATCCTTGAATAATTAGTAGTCTTCACAAAACTAAGAAATCCCCACTCGAATAATTATTATTCCCCATAACTCTAACAAATCTCCACTTGAGTAATTTTTATTTCTCATATATCAAATACAATACCAAATGGAGTAATCATTATTATTAATCTAACAAAACGACCATTTGAAAGTTTCTTGAAATTGAATTTGTACTCACAAAAATTATAACATTATTTTATCAGCAAGCAAAAGAAATACTTAAAATTATTGTATACTCAGAGGCAATTCTCAGAGATAGTAGTTGCCACTTGTGGTCATTTGTACATTGAGCAGGCAACTCAATCCACTTACCTCCCCTTGTTTGCTCTTCAACCGATTCAAGCGAACGTAACCAATCACGCCGCTGTCTTGAGTTTCATTGTGGGCAGCATTAAATGTGATAAAGTCTGAGAACAGTCTCGCCTCACGCTGAAAATGTTCAATAGTAAATATATAATGTCTCTCTTATGGATATTTTTCTAAAAAATTATCACGAAAAGGTTGGTGGAGACTGATTCAATTCGGATAAATGCATTGGCCAAGCAAAGCCATGGGTGTTCCAGCAATGGTTGTTAGTAGCCATAGCAACGGCATTTTACCGCAAACCGTTAGAGTATGGTTGCCGCGTAGTTTCCGTTTTGAACGCTTTCGTGAAATATGTGTCGTAAATGTGTATTGTTATAGCACGAAGTCATTTGTTTCTTTCTGTTTGCTAAAAGTATTATGCATATGCATTGATTGGTTTGTAATTATTTCAAAACACATGAAAGATATGCGATGA
>CM054179.1:133799486-133904486 GCA_028829895.1 Sinotaia quadrata | reverse complement strand
TGGAATATATTGAGAGACACAAATATTTTGGAGTGTACACTGCGTGTGTGTGGGGTGTGTGTGTGTGTGTGTGTGTGTGTGTGTGTGTGTGTGTGTGTGTGTGTGTGTGTGTGTTAGTGTGTGTGTGTGTTTGTTTGTGTGTGTGTGTGTGTGTATGTGTAGTTTTGCTTGTGTTGTGTATTTGCGCGTTTGTGATATGCGTGTGTTGGGTTTGCTGTAGATAGTGTGTGTGTGTGTGTGTGTGTGTGTGTGTGTGTGTGTGTGTGTGTGTGTGTGTGTGTGTGTGTGTGTGTATGTGTGTGTGTGTATGTGTGTGCTGCACGTTTGTCGGTCGCAATAATTTTTATTTTGCCTAGAATTTATCTGGACACTAAACAGTACCACGAATATAAATATGAGTTCTAGTTTATTTAAAATTTATATCAAAGCGAGTGTGTACATAAACTGTGGGTGAAATACAGAATCATTAAGACATCGCTAAAGTGTTCCCTTTTGTGAATGAAATTATGCGAGCAGGACGTCAAAAGGAAACGACGGTTCTCTGCAATGATGAATTAAATATACAACTCTAATGTATGCATCGAACGAACACATTCTGATTCATCAAGACAGGATATAACAGGACACCCGCTTGTTCGTTATATTTTTAGCTGCCTGTTACATTGTGCAAAAGAGAAAGAGTTTCTAGGAATTAAGAGATAAAACTGTTAAAAATGGAACAAAACGATCATGCTTTGTCATTGGAGATGTATTTAGCGCACAATCTACATCGCATATTATCCGTTTCATATACGTAACACGGTGCAATGTGCAATGATTTGCGCATTAAAAGAAAGTAATATTCATCAGGGGAAGCAACCCAATGACGATGTGTTTTCTCAACATACAGAATACGTGTAGAGTGGCTCTAGATAAATGTCAGAAAAGTGGGCGATTACCGCACTGAGGAAAGTGTGCCCGGCAAGTCAAAAATGTTGATCTAAAGAGAGCGATCACAGGAAATTTATTGTCAATGCATTCAAGAGTGCTTGATAGGTAGCGAGTGTGGGTGTGATAAACTCTCAGGGTAAAAGGAAATGGAGGGAATATGTTGGAGAAAAGAATTACATAAACAAAAACAAATGGATAGGTGGAACCATTGACGAGTGGCGCTATGTGTTTGTCTGTCGGTCTGAATTTATCTTTCTCTGTCTCTGTTTCACTCTGATAAGCCAGACACACATTATATGATTAAAAATTTAATAGATGGATACATAGATAGTGAGAATGCTAATTGACTGGATTGACAGGTTACGCACTACGTGAGAAAGTAGAGTGTCATGATGAGAGACGCAATGAAAGGGAGATTGTGTGATAAGAAGAAAGCGTGACAGTATGTGTGTGACGAGGAGCGTGACGTGGGTGAGAAAATGTGTGCGTTAAATGTGAAAAAGGACTATGTACTCCGTGAATGTTAAATACAGTTTCCTTTTAAAAAAAATGAATTTAATAAAACTAAATAAATCAACGTAATGTAATCAATAACTAAACAGTTTTGTTAAATGTTTTGTAATCTCTCTCCCCACCAACAGCACTCTTATATTATTTGTGCAGAATTCTCAGTGCTATGGGTCAAGACGACGTCGCATTTATTGGGATCAAATTAACGAGAGTGTATAATTCAGTTAGTTTGCGTCCAGTGACAGAGTACAATACGGAGTATAGATCCCAACTAAGTGCAATGTGTAGCATAGATCTAAAGTACAACACGCAGTACAGCTTCAAATACATATCACTTACAGTGCAAATGTACAATAAGTACAACCAACAGTGCAGATGTACACTATGCACCACTTACAGTGCATATTTACAATAAGTACAACCAACAGTGCAGATTTACACTAAGTACCACATACAGTGCAAATTTACACTTAGTACTATATGCAGTGTTGATTCTACCCGCTGTGCTATAAAGTAAAAAAAATAAAAATACACTCCGTCACTGTGATAAAGTTCACCCATTTGTAACTGAAGAAGTAAAGCACGTAATTTCGATCGTTAAATTAAAATGTGCAAGTCTAAAATAGTAATTGGTGAAACCTTTTTGAGAGGCATATGGAAAATTGTTAATGCCAGAGTCACGATCTGAAACGCTGTGCTAAAGAAAATAAATGTTCCATTCAACTAAGCCTTCTATAAATAGAATTAATACTAATTGATTTTCCATGGAATGTATTTTAAGTCATAATTCTTCCTGAAGACGTATTTTATTTATATTATTCTATATGTTTTCAAACAAACTTTTAAAATGACTTCTTACAATATTCGGAACTTACTGTGCATACTTTTCGTGTACAACGAATTCTGTTTTGCTTTTTTAAATGTTAAACAAGCATTTTTCTGTATTATATAATATACATGTACATCATAATATATCTACTGCACGTTCACACATATACATACTGGCAGTCCGAAATGAAATATCTTTCATTTCAATTTATCGCATTTCATCACTGTCGCCATAGATTGCGTCGCTTGCCGTTTCACATTATATTCCAACTCACTCGCTGGCTCTCACCTACATACTGATTCAGAGGCTCTTTACGTTCCCCTGCATTCTAAGCTTTCATTTATTGAATCTTCCATCACTCCACTTAGTCCATACTTCTTTATTCACTCAGCTCAATTCCTTCCTCCCCTCTCTCATTCGTTTCAACTTAACGAAGCGAATCAATATGTTTTCGCGACAACCTGCTGACGTCAGAGATCCCGTAGGAACGATCAAGGACGCGTTGCTCGTTTTCCCTGTAATTGTTCAGATATTTACAGCAACATTTAATGTCACTTCTGGAACAGCATCCAGTGACAAATTGTACAAGTATCTGTGCATTTCTTGTCCAAACTGATGATACTATTCATACTTTCTCTAAGCAGTCATAGCAAGTCGTAAGCGTGGTGTGGACTTGTATGTAATGCAGATATGTTACTTTGAAAGAAGTGTTAGATTTATCTCTCGAGTTAATAAACAATAAAATAAAGTAATTGTTGGCCACATCGTTACTATTAATTATTATCGATTCTTCTTATCTGGTGTTTGGTGATTGTGAAATGTTATCTCAGAATCCTACATGGGTTTTGGTAGATCCAATGTTTACGAAAGACGTGGGCACATTCGAGAAATTCTTCTATAAACTGTGGGGGCAAAGGTTTCGTTTCCTGACAGCTTATTCACATAAATTTCCAACCAACTTCAGATGTATTGTTCTTCATGCTTTTGTTATTTCCTGCATTGCACCCGCTCTTGCATTTCATAGTCCTTGTCATTTATTCAAAATTGTCCTTCTCTTTTGTTTGCATGTTTTGACATTTCCAGTAGCATCACCAATGGCGTTGGCTGTTCTTTGGGATGTTTATAGCCACGTGATTTCTGGAATGGGGACCATTGATTATTTCTTATGTGCTCAACCGTTTTCTTACCTCTTTGTTTCCGACTGATATTTCTAATTGTTCCTTTGATTCCATGGTTCTCGTCACTCGCTCTGTACTCCTTCAACGTGCCCTCTGTTCCTGCCAGAGACTGACATCCGGGTAATACACGTTCCTTTGTCTCGACCATGCGCTTGCTGTTCGAAGTATAGAATCCTTTGAGATAGTTATAACTGTTGACTTTTGACATTTTGTTTTCAATCTTTGATTCTATCTGTAAGTCGTTAACCTACTTGACTAATGTGTTCAATCCACCCAGTTTAGCCTCAATAATTATGATTGCTTAACGAGATCGTGGTGAGGTTTCCCGGGGTGTATGCTGCTGACATTTGCTGACATCATGCATTGCATCTCTCATGTCATCGCAGTAGTCCTGCCAGCCCTATGCTATGTATCATGTAATAATATATTGAATTTTTTGTCTGTTTATTTGTTGGGAATGCATTTGCTAACAAATGACTATTTTAGTTTTCCCATTATTATGTTACGTGCTCTTGTCTGGCTGATAACCGTTCTAATGCAACCTGATTTTACTTTAGTCATTTTCTTGTTTTGTCGTTCTGATGATTTCATGGGTTTGGCATTATGCATTTGGCTATTTCGTTGCTATTGCACGTATTAAGATGATTCATTCTACGATGGTACTGGTGTAGTTGTGTTTTATCACATTGTTCGCATTATTATTTACTGCTGTATTTAGATTTTCTTGCTTTTCTACTTCAGGAGAAGATTCTATCACCAAACGACTTGTTGTTGGCTAAGAAACATCGTACGCCTTACAGCATGCATTATTGTTTTCACCTTATTGTTCATTTCCGAAAGTTACGTTAGTCATTGTTCAGATCCGCTGTGCTGTAACAGCTAACTCCTTGGCGTGGGGTTGTGGAGTTTTATTCTTGTTGTTTCAGTGATAATAGATAATATGCTTGCTTTTCCATTTTTGATAATGCTATGGATGTAAAGACTGAATTTCGTATAATGAATTTCTACTACTCCAACGAGGCTCTGGTCACTAATAGTATTTCTTCGAATGTTGTTTGAACCACACTTCCTGTAAATCCTCTGAATGATGGAGAGTTTTGACAAAGGGAAACTATTATTTATGTGCGTTCTCCTTTCTGTCCGTCTGTCTGTCTGTCTATCTCAAACTCTCTATTTCTTTCTGCTCTTTCTCTGTCTACCACTTTGTCTATTTGTCTATCTCTACTCCTCTCTTTCTTCTTGCATCTTTCTCTGTCTACCTCATGTTCATTTGTCTGTCTCTTTCTCTGTCTACTTCTTTGTCTGTCTGTTTATATATCTCTTTCACTTTCTACCTCTTTGTCTGTCTGTGTACCTATTTCTTTCACTCTCTACCTCTTTGTCTGTCTCTCTCTTTCGCTTTCTGCCTCTTTCGCTCTCTATCTATTTGCCCGTCTATTTGTCAATCTCATTTCACTCTCTTTCTCTTTGTATGTCTCTCCATCTCTCTCTTCTTGCCTCTTTCTCTACCTATTTGTTTATTTGTCTCTCTTGTCTCTCTTTCTTCCTGTCTCTTTCACTGTCTACCTATTTCTCTGTCTCTTTGTCTGTCTCTATATCTTTCACTTTCTACCTCTTTGTCTATATCTCTTTCACTCTCTACCTATTTGTCTATCTATATCGTTCTCTACCTCTTTGTCTCTATTTCTCTGTCAACCTATTTGCCTGTGTACCTCTTTGTCTATCTCATCTATTTCTGTTTTTCTTTCTCTGCCTGCCTCTTTGTTTATCTGCCTCTCTCTTTCTTTCTCTCTTTCGTTGCGTCTATCACTCTCTCTCTGACTCTTTTTCTGCCCATCTCTTTGTCTGATTATCTAACTATCTTTATCTGTTTCTCTGTATCTACATCTTTCGCTGTCATCATCTTTGTGTCTCTATCTTTATGTCTTTCTATCTCTCTCCGTTTATCTCTCTCTGCCTCTCTCTAGTCCAGTTTCTCCGTGATTGTGCTTGTGTATCAGTGTCCCTTGTTCTACAGAGCGTCATGGGACGTGTGTTTATAGCGCAGATATTGTGTACATGGACAACGTCTAATCCTGGTATAGATTTATATTAGGTTGTCTTGTTGGGAGTGAAATGAGTGTGGGTGTTTTCAGCCAGCAGACCTTTTTTTCGTCCCTCGAAACGCTGCTGTAGGGGATATCGAACCTAGACCGCTGGTTCTGTAGATCACTTATGACGTTATTTATGGAAATATATTCCGCGAGCCTAATCACTAGGCTACCGAGACACCTTAAACAATAGTAATAATAGTAGTAATAGTAATAGTAGTAAGCCAAATCACTACTTAGCAGTTTGTTGGTAATTTATTTTTACTTGAAAACACGTCATTGAGGATTAATGCAGTACGTAATTACAGTGTGATACACACCAATCACTTCTCAATAAAACGGAACGGAACTGTAACAGGGTACACACCAATCACTTCTCAATGTTACGGAACAGAACCTGTAACAGGGTACACAAGCAAAGCAATCTTTGTCAGCTGCAAATTGAGTTGGTAATCAGCTAGCCACTGGTCAGATAACATCCATCCCAAAACTCTTCACATATTAAATTTCCCTCCCTACTTCTTTCTGAAATTACTCTCTGGGTCATTGTGAAATTATCGAATTGGAAAGATATTTAGTCAAACGATTATATATAGTTTTCTATCTAAGCACATAATGTTGCATCAACAGTCGCTATTACCGTTATCATCATCATCATCATCATCATCATCATCATCATCATCATCATTAGTTAAACAAGAATTTAAATCAAATGAATTTTCAAAATGGGTATAACATAATTTACAGACTGCAGTACGTTGATATTTCATATTTGTTCCAAAATATATAGCTCTGCGCTATATGATGCCACTCTTTTCTCCATTTCTTTTAACAGATGTCACATCAGAGGCAGCCTATGCAATTAGTAAATATGAAATAATCATTAGTCACCAGTAATTTTCTTTTTTTATGGACGAGATATTACCATGTAATGGATTGCCAGCGATATATCATGCCTGCTCCTAGACCTCGGGATGTTACTGTGATCAAGGGACGTCACTCATTTCGCAAAACTGAGTCATTTGTTACTCCAACGTTTGAAGGATACCACCCGTCCCACTTAGTTCATTATGTAATGTTTAATAATAAATTATGAAAGTTTACATTATTTATACCTTTCGACCTATCAGCCGTTATCTATTACGCTGTTGACTTGTCACCTCCACCGACAACTCTTCGTGTGAAATCTCTCGCCTGTGTAATTAGAGACACAGACATGCAGATGTGTACTCTACAGTTACGATATCATTTCCAATACAATCAATGTTGCATGCGATTATCTGTTGCATGATTGACGCGGCCTGGACTTGTATCTTACGAGACTGGATAATTTTTCAGAAATAAAAATAAACGATGGGGGCAGACCGACGGTAAGAAATGACAGTGACAAAGAGCACTAAGTTTCAAGGTCAGCCCCCCCCTTTTTTTTTTTTAGTATATAACTTGGTACAGAGCAGGAATAGTTGTAGCCAATAATTATTTACACGATTCTTAATGGATCGCCAAAAATAACTGTTCTTTATTTATTAGATTCTTTGTTGATGGTCACAATAGCAAGGATTAAGCTTGAGTTAAGATTGTTAATGTTAAATTGGAAAGCAAATAAACTTAAATGTGCTGCTAATTTCGGTTTCTGTTGTGAATCTGAAACTGATGTGTAACTATGTATTGTTGCGCACATTTTCCTAGTCTCTGTAACGAGAAAGCGTTAAATGTAATTAGGATTAAATATTAATACCTAGTATATTTTAGCGGTAAAATTTGTTCAAAGTATTAGAAAAAGTAAACGTAACATAAAGAGAAGGAAATAATATTTATAAACAATTTTTCAGAGCATGTCTATTAGCCAAAGTAGCCGATCGTGAAAAATTAACATCACCTGAGACAGATTAATGCAATTTGAGCGGCCAAAGTAGGTATCGTGCTGTAAATAGAAAAGCTTTTAGAAAATGAATTAAGTTATATCCATAAAAGCATCCAGATCATAAGCCCCACCTCAACCCCCCCCCCCCCCCAAATAAAAAAAAAACGAAAACACCTCCTTACAACGATTGCCAGATCGCTACTCAAGGAGAAAAAAAGCAATGGTTTGATGCGACATCAATTCCATTTTCTCTGGATGGAAGGGGGTTTGACTTCTGGATTTGGAACACATGATAACTTTTCATTGCTGGCTCATCACACCCAATCATAGTACAGAAGTAGTTAAGTAACTAAATGGACATTACGATAATACATTATATAAGAAACACAAGGCTGACAGACAGTTCGTTGAATATTTAAAATCTTCACTAATAATGACAAGTTATTCATGTACTCTGCAAGACTTGATTGTAAAGGCATGTTCTTGACATATCAACTATAATATGAATGAGTTGTCTTTGAAACAAAATAACTGAAACGAATGGATTGATCATGATATATAATTGGATTGTTCTTGTTATAAGTGGATTGGTCTTGATATAATTGGGTTGGTCTTGATATAATTGGATTGGAATTGATATAAATGGATTGGTCTTGATATAAATGGATTGTTCTTGATATAATTGGACTGGTCTTGATATAATTGGATTGGTCTTGATATAAATGGATTGTTCTTGATATAAATGGATTGGTCTTGATATAATTGGATTGGTCTTGATATAAATGGATTGATCTTGATATAATTGGATTGGTCTTGATATAAATGGTTTTGTCTTGATATAATTGGATTGGTCTTGATATAATTGGATTGGTCTTGATATAATTGGTTTGGTCTTGATATAATTGGTTTGGTCTTGATATATCGAACATAATGAAATGATTAGTCCGTCACTATTATTATCGCAGTTCTGTGATTGCGAACAATAAATGTCACGACTGAAGAATGCAGTCGCGGTTTTCCTGCAGACCTGAACGTGTGGCTTGATTTTTTTTTGTTATCATCAGCACACAAACTATTATGTACGTCAGGCGGATGTAACACTGTAGCTGTGAGAAAGTGATTAAGTGTCATGCTCATATAACACTGTAGCTGTGAGAAAGTGATTAAGTGTCACGCTCATGTAACACTGTAGCTGTGAGAAAGTGATTAAGTGTCATGCTCAACCAGACCACGTATCGTCGAGAGCGTGTATGTGCATATATTCGTGGTTAACTTGGGATAAGAGTTTTAAGCTCAGGTAAATTAGAAAACTATATAAGAGCGTTCTGGTGGCTTCCGGGTTTAAAGTTAAAATTGAAATATCAACATATCCATGTCGAAAGACAATGTGTACATGACACTTATATTGTAATATTTTTATTATTACATTTATATTGTAATATTTTTATTATTACATTTATATTGTAATATTTTTATTATTACATTTATATTGTAATATTTTTATTATTACATTTATATTGTAATATTTTTATTATTACATTTATATTGTAATATTTTTATTATTACATTTATATTGTAATATTTTTATTATTACATTTATACTAAAATCACACCATGGATTTGATCGTGTTGCACATAATTATGATAATCGGCATTAGCACAACTTCCGCTTTAGTGACACACCTTTACTACAACTACCGTAGCGGATGTTAGTCAATGAGTTTTTAAAAAAATACATATTACCCAACTTTTGCGCACAATCATTTCTTGTACCAAAGTGTAGTGTTTCTAAGTGCCATTACTACTATTGAATTTTAGAACTAATAAATTGTGGTAGATAGATAGATAGATAGATAGATAGATAGATAGATAGATAGATAGATAGATAGATAGATAGAGATAGATAGATAGAGAGAGAGAGAGATGGATGGATAGATAGATAGATAGATAGGTGGATAGATAGATAGATAGATAGATAGATATATATATAGATAGATAGATAGATAGACAGACAGACCGATAGATTGATAGTAGATTTGTCTTTAAATTGAATAAGTCGAAGAGAATACTCATACTTTTGTGTATAGCGATCTCCTCATAACGTTGTGCACCGTATGTTTAATGAGACACATGGATATTCTTTATCTTTTAATCTATCTATCTATCTATCTATCTATCTATCTATCTATCTATCTATCTATCTATCTATCTATCTATCTATCTATCTATCTATCTATCTATCTATCTATCTATCTATCTATCTATATATCTCTGTCTATTCAATAATAATTCTAAAACACAATGGCACTAAATGTCTGAATTATAAACATGCATATCGTGCTTTCATTTTACCCCCCCCCCCTCAAATACGCTCACCCACACCAAAGACATCCACTCACCGACCAGATATACAAACACGCACATATATACACACACACTCTCTCATGCTTACTCGCATACACGCACACTGTCGCAAACATTCTCGCGCGAGCATCAATGACATACAAGCATTTATCATAGAATATGGCACCTACCATCATCTCGACCCTCACCTTGGACTTTAAACCCCCATCTACAACAGTCACCGTTTTCTGTCGGCCCACCGATCAGAGTGCTACGACCAGTTCACAAATTATAGTGTTTTGCAGCGTTCCCTTAAAGATTTTAAACTGATTCAGGACAGAAAACAAGATTACTGGAAAGCCTTTGAGACCACGGAAATCTGATTAAATAATTCTGCTGAGGATAGAGTTTGTGTTCATGTACACGAGTTCTTGAATGGTTGGTGAGTTGAATGTGTTGAAAGCGTGTCACGTATTGAAATGTTTACAGAGAAAAAAAAGTTCTGCTAGGTACTACTACAAGATACAACCATTGCTACTACCAATGTTATGTAGTCACTAGACTCTTACTCTACTAGACCTGCATACTGTTATACCTACCACACTATTGATAATACTGCTGAAATACTACTTCTATTTCTGCTACTTTTAGTACCAGTACTTCTAAAACTATTAATATTATACCGCTACTCTACATCAAAGACCACTTCTACAACTATAACATAGGTTAGTACTATTCTACAATTACTTCTGCTTTATTGTAATCGACTATCACTTTGATAACTACGTCAACACTTAAGCAATCAAACTGAACTTTACTTTTATTGTTTCCCTGTCACATTTTAGAACTAAATTGAAGTAACATTTTAGTCATGTCACAACTGAGAACTAACATTGATGTAACATTTTAGTCATGTCACAAAGTAGAACTAACATTGAAGTAATATTTTAATCATGTCATAATTGAGAACTATTATAATTATTGAAGTAACGTTGTAGTCACGTCACAAGTGAAAACTAACATTGAAGTAACATTTTAGTCATGTCACAAGTGAGAACTAACATTGAAGTAACATTTTAGTCTGTCATATTTGCAATGAAACATTGAACTAATAGCTTTGCCATATCACATTTGAGAAAACGAGACAAAACTAATATTTTTTTTTCCATTTCGCCTTTGATGAACTAACATTATGCTAAATTTTTTTGTTCCCATTTATCATTTGTGGATCACAAGGAAAATATATATTTCACCAATGTCATACTGGTGCAACCACATCAAGACATTTTTCCCACCAGCGTCAAGTGGACACCTCATCCTCCATGACAACATAATAAAACGTTTCATCATGGCTGCCCTTAGCAGTGTCAACGTTTTGCTTAGGACTTAGAGTAATAAATAGCGCCCTCTGGCGTCTTTCACAGACGTGCAAAAGAAGTGAGATTTTAAATTACGACTATCAGGCAGATGTAATTCTTTTGATTCCCAAATGTTGTATTTTTTCGTGAAATCTTTACTGATTCTGAGTCTCAAGGGTTACAGAAAAATTAACAAATAAATGAGTCAACCTATCATGTTAAAATTGAAGAACAAATTAGTAAACCTAGAGTGATAAAATAAAGAATGATCGAGTCAGCCTATAGTGGTAAGTTAAAGAATGACTTAGTCAGCCTACAGGGATAAATTAAAAAAAAATAAATGAGTGCATCATTGACATTTTTAAATGTAAACTTTCTAGAAAATTATTTAATTTACAAAGTTTACTGTTCCTTTTCCATTATTTACTGTCCTTCCTGCATTGCCTATGCAGTGCATCTTAATTTCTTAGTCGTAATGAGATTTATGGAAAGAAAGAAGAGAAACAATCAGACACACAGAAAGAGCATGAGACAGAAGGAGTGAATGTGATAGAGATAATAGAAAGTCAGACAAAATAATACGTGTTTAGATAGATAGATAGATAGGCAAATAGACAGATAGATAGATAGATAGATAGATGGGTTGGGATAGAAGGATGGAAGGATAGATAGATAGATAGATAGAAAGATTGATAGAAAGATTGATAGATAGATAGATGGGTTGGGGTAGAAGGATGGAGGGATAGATAGATCGATAGATAGATTGATAGATAGATTGATAGATAGATTGATAGATAGATTGATAGATAGATTGATAGATAGATTGATAGACATATAGGTAGATAGACAGTTAGATAGATAGATCAAAGTAAAAATCAGAATAATGAAACAGACAAAGAAAACAAAGGGCACAAAACACGCGCGTGCTTGAAATTATTACGAAAATAATACGTCTGTGTTTATTATATCACATAACTGTCGTCAGGCATTTGTCATCAGACCGTCAGGCATATCTTCTTTTAGCTCTTTGCATATTGGGTAGACAATTGACAGGCCTTATAGCTGTTCTTTTTCAAAAAGTGGTTTACTTAAAATGAAGAACAAATTGTACAGCTTTTGATAATTAAGAGCTTATATTTTTTCCTGACTTTCCCTTTGATGTTCGCTTTAGCGTAATCTGATTGAGCGTTGTGGTAATGTGATTACAGGCCTTCGGTGAAGCATGCTGCGATAACTCTTATTTTATGTGAATAATATTAGAAAAGCAAGCTGGTCCTCATGCTGAGATAACTCTTACTTTACGAGAATAATACTATAAAAGCGAACGAGTTGTCATGCTGAGATAAACCTCATTTTAAAGTAAATAATATTACAAAAGAACGGTGGGTTTTATACCGAGATACCTCTTATTTTATGTGACCAATATTATCCATAATGGTTGCCATGTAGTGATAACTTACATTTTATGTGACTAATATTATCCATAATGGTTGCCATGTAGTGATAACTTAAATTTTATATGAATAATATTACAAAAAGACTGGTTGTCATGCTGAGATAATTTTTATTTTATTGCGCAATATTACAAAAGTAAACTGATTATAGCGCTGATAAAGCTCTTTGATTTGTATAAATAATATTACCGAAGCAAACTGAATATAGTGCTAACTCCTAGTTTAAATAAATAATATTACAAAAGCAAACTTGATGAAGTGAGAATTTGTATTTTATATAAATAATATTCCCAAAGCAAAGTGGTTGTTGTGGTAACTCTTAGTTTATATAAATAATTTTACCAAATCAATAAGGTTGTTGCGATGAGGTAGTTCTTCTCTTTCAAGTGAATATTAAGGGAGCAAATATATATCCAAAACTAAACATATAATAAAATAAAATGAGGCTCCCGTTTGAGACGTCATTTCAATTCATAGATAAAATATTTGTAAATGTCTTAACAGTATATTGTTCTTAACAAGATTAGGTGACATTATAGAACTATGTGTTCTGTAACACATTCTAAATAGTGCGTAACTCTTGAAATGAGTAAATGATTATTAGAAAACATGTTTGACATGGTTTGAGGAGTACGTCACTTTCTATGGCACGTGATGTTACGAAAGGAAAGGCAAGAGATAAATCAATACTTCATATCTGCTTAATTTTGTCCATGTATTGTTAGATAAAGTATATATTAAGCATATCTAATATGCCTGTTATACAAAATTTCACCTTTGTTTGACCAAAATCATATAGCCAAGTGACGTTAAAAATAGTGTATATTTAACAATTTGAAAAAAGTGCGCTACAATGTATATAGTGAAAGGATGAGAGAGATATATTTAACAGCAATAATATACTCTGTATTTAACAAATTTTATATGACAACAGCACTATAAACATATTTAAGAATGTTTTGAAGAAATCATAACTCTATGTAAAGTCCAAAGATGCACAGCACATATATAACAGTACTTAAATGAACGAGTCACTCATTCTATGACCACGTGACGTTAAAGCCCCTATAACTATCAGTGTTACAAGAGTACTCTCTACAGTTTTATTTCTAATTATATTCTAGTTGCGTATTAGTGTTACACGACTACGTTACTCTAATTCTGAATCTGTTCCAGCTAATTTATCAGTGTTACAAGACTATGTAACTCTTATTTTATTCTAATTCTATTCCAGCTACTTATCAGTGTTATAAGACTACCTTAATCTAATTCCAATTCTGTTCCAGCTACAAATCAGTTTTACAAGACTACGTTACACTAATTCTATTCCAGCTATTTATCAGTGTAACAAGACTACGTTAATCGTACTCTCTTCTAGCTACTTATCAGTGTTACAAGACTCGTGACTCTAATTATATTCCAGGAGATATACTATTAGTGGTACAAGACTACGTTACTCGTACTCTCTTCTAGCTACTTATCAGTGTTACAAGACTCGTGACTCTAATTATATTCCAGGAGATATACTATTAGTGGTACAAGACTACGTTACTCTAATTCTAATCCAACTATTTATCAGCGTTTCAAAGACTACACTATTCTACCTCTATTCCAGATAAATATCAGTGTTATATAACTACGCTATTCTAGTTCTATTCCATATATTTTTCAGTGCTATACGACTACGTTACATTAATTCTATTCCATATATTTTTCAGTGCTATACGACTACGTTACATTAATTCTATTCCAGCTACTTATTAGTTTTGCAAGAATTCGTTAGACTAATTCTGTTCCAGCTAATTATCAGAGTTACAGATTACGTTATTCTAATTCTATTTCCAGATACTTATCAGTGTTACAAGACTAAAGCTACTAATTGTATTACAAGACTACGTTACACTAATTCCATTCCAGCTACTTATCAGTGTCACAAGACTGCGCTATTGTAATTCTATTACATCTGTTTCGCAGAGTTACAAGGCTACGTTAGACTAATTCTAGCCCAGATACTTATCATTGTTACAAGACTACCTCACTTTAATTCTGTTCCACCTGCTTAATAGTGTTACAAGACTACGTTACTCTAATTATGTTCCTGTTTATTAATGGTGTTATATTACTAAGATATTCTAATTATATTCCAGCTATTTATCAGTGCTATACCACTATATTATTCTAATTCTATTCTGAATGCTTCTCAGTGTTACAAGACTATGTTACTTTTCTATTCCAGCTACTTATCAGTGTAACAAGACTACGCTACTCTGTGTTTAGTCAATGACGTGAGAGGCGTAATATATGTAACAATTTTAACCAAGAGATGTTAAATGCTCTCTATTTTGTAATAGTGTTTAAAGACTGAAGGTAAACATGCTTAATACTTAACCTAGTTAAAACAGTGAGTCACTCTTCACACTGCCATGATGCTAGAGATGATATATGTATTTATTTCACAGTGTTAGAAACAATTCGTCACTCTTCACATTGAAATATGACATTAAAGATATGTATTTATTTCACATTGTTAGAAACAATTCGTCACTCTTCACATCAAAATATGACATTAGAGTTAAGATATATATTTATTTCACAGTGTTAGAAAGAATTCGTCACTCTTCACATTGAAATATGACATTAGAGTGTACGGTTATTATACAATGTTCTACAATATGCCAATCTTTACATGATAATTTGACATTTAAGATATTGTATGTAAAAGAGCGTATACCCATTTGTAGACTGATTGTTTTGATTGCTAGAAAAATAAAATATTTCCGAAATTTTCATATGGAAAAGTGACGTTAGAGAGACAATACTTTCCATTGTTTAACGGTAGGCCGCACTTTTAATGGGCAAATGACACTAGAGAAACCAATGTATCTTTACTACAGTGGCTGTTGAAGATGATATTTACAAATTCAAGAGGAAATAGTATTTATTAAAATATTATTTACCTATTTTTACTTCATACAAAAGCTTCTTTTGTACGTTGATGTTCGCAGTTGTTGCATAGTCTCTTTGTGTAGAGATCAATTACTGTAGACCCATTTGTTACATAGACTCTTTGTGTAGAGATCAATTACTGTAGACCCATTTGTTACATAGACTCTTTGTGTTGAGATCGATTACTGCTGACCCAATTGTTACATAGTCTCTTTGTGTATAGATCCTTACTGCTGACCCAGTTGTTACATATTCCCTTTGTGTAGAGATAAATTACTGCTGAAGGATAATATAATATAATATAATATAGTATAAGTAATATTTGGAGCACAAAATGACCTGCAGAGTGTGATGTTTCCTTATAATTATTAAGGCGAAAAATAAATGATATGTTGTTAATAAGATGAGTAAATATTTTAAGTTATTAAAGATGAAAGTCTTATTATAAAAAATATATCAATCTATCTATCTATCTATCTATCTATCTATCTATCTATCTATCTATCTATCTATCTATCTATCTATCTGTCTGTCTGTCTATCTATCTATCTATCTATCTATCTATCTATCTATCTATCTATCTATCTATCTATCTATCTATCTATCTATCTATCTATCTATCTATCTATCTATTTATCTATCTATCCGTCCATCCATCCATCCATCTATCTGTCTATCTATCTATCTATCTATCTATCTATCTATCTGTCTCACACATTTATACATAAATTTGTTTTGTGTGTGTGTGTGTGTGTGTGTGTGTGTGTGTGTGTGTGTGTGTGTGTGTATGCGTGCGCGCGGGTGTATGTGTGTGTTTGTTTGTTTTGTAATGTTTTACAATCATAATGTACCAAATACCAACGTTTGACAAATTTTTCAAACATTTAGAAAATTATTCAAAATTGCATTATATACATCAACGAAACAATAAAGTATAGTTAAGCACAATTTGACTGCACACGTCAATAAAAAGTCGTGTTTGTTCTGAAGACGAAATATCAAAGTACTCAACTGCTTGCTTAGCCGGAAGGGGGTCTTGCGTTAGACTGGTTGCATGCAACAGAGCTGACAAAGTCTAGCATCAGTATGCATCGCAACACGCTCTCGCCAAGCATGCGGGCATTTTTTTGTTGTCATTTTATTTTTTTTATTTTACACTCGAGCGTCAACAGGGCGAAACCGTGCTCGTGTAAAGTAGCCATTATCAGCGATTTCAAACGCCGGCTGCTTGTTTCTCAAGAATGGATCCTTCGGGTCTTGTAGCAATGTGACCACACAAAGAGGAAAAATTAAAAAGTCGTGATAAACCTCTTTTGTGTTAGTTTCATTTAAACGACCGTTGGACAGGCCAAAAGACGCTTTGTTGAGTAATGAAAATTCAACGTTCTGTGTTTCAACTCGAACTTTCGCCAAGGATGTTACTATTTCTGTCTATTGGGCTTAGTTTGGCTGAAACTGCTAAACATGGTAGGTTTGAAATTTAGTACTTATGCTTTCTTTCTTTTTCTTTAAAAAAATAATTGTCTGAAAATTATACATTAACATTTGTTTCTTTGAATTTGTTTGTGTTTACATTGTTGGGATTTATTGCTTGAGAAAGAATCTCACTACGTCATCTTTAATAGCACGCATTATCGTTATCAACAATTATTATTATCATCATCGTCACCGACATCATAACAATCATTTGTGTGCAGCTACAATGCACTTAGTCTAAAATACTCGTAACAGTCCTCTGGTTTTCAGTTCTATTCTGTGAAACTTTCTTACATTTAAAGTACTTCAATCTTTGACTTACTTCACGGACATGTCGTGCTGTGTTTGACTTACTTCACGGACATGTCATGCTGTCTTTGACTTACTTCACGGTCATTTCATGCTGTCTTTGACTTACATTCACTGCCCTTTCTTCTTGTTTGACATATTTCACGGCCATTTTATTCAGTGTTTGACTTATATGACGGCAATTTTATTTTGTTTGACTTACTTTACGGTCATTTCATTCTGTGTTTGACTTACTTCACGGTAAATTCATTCTGTGTTTGACTTACTTCAATGTCATTTTCATTCTGTGTTTGACTTACTTCAATGTCATTTTCATTCTGTGTTTGACTTACTTCAATGTCATTTTCATTCTGTGTTTGACTTACTTCAATGTCACTTTCATTCTGTGTTTGACTTAATTCACGATAATTTCATTCTGTGTTTCACGTATTTTAAGGTAATTTCATTCTGTGTTTGACTTACTTCAAGATCAATTCATTCTGTATTTGGCTTACTTCACGGTCAATTCATTCTGTGTTTGACTTACTTCAAGGTCATTTCATTCTGTGTTTGACTTACTTCAAGATCACTTCATTCTGTGTTTGACTTACTTTAAGATCACTTCATTCTGTGTTTGACTTACTTCACGATCACTTCATTCATTGACTTAATTCACGGTCATTTCATTTTGTAAGTGACTTAATTCACGGTCATTTCATTCTGTAAGTGACTTAATTCACAGTCATTTCATTCTGTAAGTGACTTAATTCACGGTCATTTCATTCTGTAAGTGAATTAATTCACGGTCATTTCATTTGTGTGCTTGGAAGGATTCTTTTGATGGCGTTGAAATAAATACAAACACAGGCACACACACACGCACGAACACATTTTCTACCTAATTTTTCCCGCTCTGCGGATTGAGATAGGTTAACCTTAGATGAGTTTATAAACTTAAAAGGAAACATTTTCAACTATACAAAAACCATTTTTTATGACTTTGAGATATTTGGTAATACATCCTGTCAAACACGTTTGCCATGTTATATAAAATCAAATGTGATTAAATACATTTTAGAGACAGGCACTCCGTACACAACCTGAAATCCAAATATGTCCGTACAGTAAATGAGTATATGAAAAGATAACTCTAAATAAGATCATTTTAGTGTATACATTTATTTTCAGTATTTTCATTTGCATTATATCATAACATTTCTGTAAAAATCCCCAAAACATCAACTTAACCCTGACCTTTCACTAAATGCAGGCAAAACACGACATTTGTGTTTTGCCATTTCCGGTTTTGTGCGGAGGCATTCAGCATTTTAAAGTACAAGACGAAACCAAATACCACCGATTAGAAAGCACAAACATCATTTTAACGATAATGAAGTACCTTAATATGAAACAGGTCTGACAGCATATCCGTTTCGAGGCATACCTCATCTGCAACAAATAGATTGCTCAGCACAGACGATAGAATCTGATGCAGATCTGTATTCGATGTCTGTCTTTGCACTTCCGTCCAAGACTGTCTTGGCCTCCCTCAAACCGTGGAAAGACGAATGTCTGACATCCAGTGTGTTCTCATCCTGTGAGGTTGACAAGAGAAATGTCAGGAATACCCGGATCAAGGCGATCATTACCGATATACAGCTCCAGGAACGGATGGACTTCGGGTGCAACATAACGGTATCTAAAAGTAGCGGTCCTGTGCAGATTCTGTCGTGGAACGTTACAATTCAAAGTGAGTACTTTGGTTTTTTTTTGTGTGTGTGCAGAGGTGTTTGATTGTCATGCACTATTACTCAGCATCTTTACATCCGGTGTGAAGCTGTCGTGAATATTAATGTGACTCTGCATGCTACACAAGCGCATTGCTGACTTGTAGCATCACCATCTTTATCACCCTCTTCACCACCACCGTCACCATCACCAAACCCCTTTCTACAACGATCTCCCACATACGCTGCCACAATGTCCACCTACCTTGTGCCTCGTATAATCTACGAAATGTTTTATTTTATCTTACTCAGCTAAAGAAAGCGCATTATTCCTGAGCAAGTTCCCTTCTTGAAAATGGTGCATCTGTACGCATGCTTCATGAATGCAAATATGAAAGTATGTATGCATTGATATATGCATATATACGCAGAGGTATATGTAAGGAATGCAATGCGTATATGTGTCCATGTACGCATGTGTCCACAACAAAATGCCATACCTGGACTCCAAGTCAGAATGATAATATCGCTCGCTGCGTTAAATAACTGATTGTGTGGCTGATTAAAGGACATTGTTACAAATTATGTATTGTTGATTTATCCCTGTCAGGATATCCTTTTTACTATACCGTTCGAACTCGCGACAAAGTATTCCTTCTTGATTAGCTTGGGGGTGGGGTGGAGTGTCGGTGGTAGTAGTTTCAAGGTCATATTCCAATGCACGCTGACTTTCTATTAACTGAATTACGATAAAGGGTGTGATGGTATTATAGTAACATCCATCAAGTTTCATGAGCTCTAATGATATTTTCTGGGTCTTTTTAATACTAAAGATTTATTTAAAATGCTCCTTTATTTGTTACAAGGAACCGTAATAAACTAATAAGCAAAATTAGAAATGAAAAATAAACGAAGCCAAGACACAAAAATTAAAGCGAAATCGTAGTAAGCAGAAGAGTTCCCGAAGTGACTGACTGAAGAGCCAGATCTGACCTAGATAAGGGAAGGAGGGAATATCTGATGTTCGCATGTGACTTCTAAAAAAAAAAAGGGTATAATACTATATTATTAACGAACTCATTACACCTCCCAAGCAAACGTTTCCATCAAGGTGCTGTCTTCAAGTGTTACATTTCAGCTAGCTTGTTATCCATCCTTGAGACAGTGATGTGTTTACAGCATTACAGCCGCATTTCGAGAACGCCTTCTTGAAAGAAAGACGAACAAGCTTCCAAATTAGTCAGTTACCGGTTACCATTCCCAATAATGTTTCTTCAGACATCCCGACGCTATAATTCAATTTTGACTTTCCAATGTCCATTCTATTAAAACTTAGGCTTGGGTCATCAAAGAATAAACATTAATTTGATTGACTTATACATCACTTTGTTAATGAACTGATTCCGGTATAAACGAAATGCCGAAATGCATTAGTTACCATAAACTATATGTATTGGGAACAATCAAAGGATGATGATTGTAATATATTAAAGGGATGATATATATATGACACAGTATGTGCACGTTCGGTCTGGAATGTTGCAAAGAGGATAGAATTAAAAGATAACAATATCGATATAGGACTAAGGCATGATATTACAAATGTTGAGTTTTGAGATAGTACAGGTGTCATTAAGTAAATGAAATCTTGAGATGTCAAACATTTTATCAGTTTGAGACGACGTGAACATAGTGAATTTGTGACAGCAAGAATAAGATTAAGTTTTTGTCTGTGAAAGATATGTGTCATATCATTAGCACCAGAAGCCAGGCAGATAGCTTCTGTTGATAGTCTTCAACGTACTCACAACGACAATAGTGAAGAACAAGAAGACGTAGTCACAAGCAAGTCTAATAGTTTGTTATGCATATGTTTTGATAAGTTTTCTCTTTCTCTCTCCATTGTTTGCCCATTACTCTATTCCTTCCTCTACTTATCTGCCAATTTCACGTATATGCAAGTATGTCTCTTTGTACAGTCGTTTACGAACACGTAGGTATTTACGTGCGTACACTTACGTCCATGTTTGTGTTAAAATATTTGCAGTTTAGGTGAATACATATAGTCCAAATGCACATATTTATGTACCAATTTGTAACAGTATTAGAGTAAATTTACACTGCATATCAAGTCAATTTCGAGTGGCACTTAGGGTCCACTTTTACGAATGACATTTTAAATTTTAATCCCGCTCGTTGTTTGATACAGTACACGTGTCATGCATACTTATTCTGTTCAGAGTGTGCTCAAATTACTTCGTGTTTGAGTTACACTCTACAAAAAAAGCACCGAACCACTGAATATTGTGTTGTGTTACTGAAGAACTCTTGGCTGAACAAACCTTTCTCTAGCAAGGGAGATAACTCGCATACGGCAATCCTCTCGATCGAGTTGTTGCCATTCAATTTCCTGTATGTGTAATCAAGGGTGGAAATCAACTAAGACTTACATGGAAGCGAAGATGGTGGGCAGACGAGCAGAAATGCTTTAGAAAATGTGAATCGCATTTTCCCACCCACCCCCTTCTTTCTCTGCATTTCAATTTCGTCCTGGCCATCGTGAAAGGAACGGGTAAGCGAATTTCTCCTTCAAAGAATAATTTAAAGTAAGTGATGAAATTCCAAGAAGTGTATTTTTTTCTCCGCTGAACTAAAGGCTCGGCATAATTTTCATTTAGTCGAGAAGTATTCTCCCATTATACATTTGGCTGGCTTTTCCCCATTACGTATTCGAGATGTTATAGCTGAATGTTTAACCAGTTCTTGTCTTCGTCCCATTATCCATCTCTTGTCCACTACGTGTTATGTGAGAGGGGGGTCCTTATATAGATATTCTTGTCCTTACTACTAATATTATTTTTACTATCACTCTTCATTGGAAGTTATACTAGTGTATTAGTTATACTGGTGTATCATCTCATGACCAGCCTTTCTAATACCTACCTGTGTGAACGGATGACCAAACGTGCTCGCAAATCGACACACATGCAGACAGATAAGCAGACAGTAGATGCATAGGGAGGCAATACATATCAGGAAAACATTTATTAGGCTAGTTTTTAAATTAAAAACCTATTGCACAAATTTCAAATCAACTGTACAGTGTTATTACCATTTGGTTCTGTTTTAACCTTCTAAAAGCCAAGAACCACAAGAGAAATAATGATATTCATTTAGTAGAGCGATATCTACCGATTTTAACTCACTGTTATCATGACATCTGTTGGCGTACTCAAGCGATACTTTATTATCAAGAGAGTTACAAGGCGTGATTTTGCGTTACTGGCCTCCGTGACCAGAGAATAAGCTGTATAAATAAGTGGATAGTAGTTGAACCATTTTAATTTAAGCATGGTGACCGTTACGTTACCCGCATTTGACGAGTCGTACTAACTTATTGCGGTTATTTTCTGCAAGTATATGTAGTTAGCTAAGTGGTCAGTGAATTCCAAGGCTTGGCCAATGGTCAATTCATAACAGTCTTAAAATTGCCTGCAAAGGGCCACATCAGGAGATTAAGTTATTTGCAGACCTTTTATACAATGCCTTTAAATGGTTTTCGAAAGATTTGAACTCTTTAAAAATATTTGGAATTAAATAATATTTTTCTCTAAATTCTTGCTCATAAAGTCACAGACGGAGTTTGAATGAAATTGAACTATCCTAATAATGGTTATCAATCACTCTACTCCACCCTCCATTCTGGTTGTCTATCACTTATCGTCACTGCAATAAACTTCTGCTTAATGATATATAGCTACTTTCTGAATAATAATTTCACAACATCCATCTCATTCATTACTTCTGAGGCCATTCCTTCGAAGGGAGAGTGACGTTAAACTCAAGGACAGACTGCATTATCTCCATGAAGCTGTGCGTATGAAATGAGTTGTTCACTAGCAATTATAATTCTTGGTCAAACGAATGTGATAGCAATATTCTGCATTGCAAATCCTGACGTTTGTCAGGTTCCCTACACTTTAAGATAAAATGTCCTTTTAATAACTGGTATTCAAACTGAAGTGATTGTGTGTGGATACCTATTATGCTGATGACAATTTTATTCTGAAAGCTGCGATGAGCAATTAGGATTGTAGGCAAGCAGGTCCAGAGTGATTTCTAATTTATTGCAGCGTTCATTGCTGAGACTTGGAGTGTGTGTCCGGACTGTGTAGAACAATATATGAGTACTACTATCAGGGTGTGTTCCTGTTTCTATGCAGACACAAGAATCGTGACTGCTGATTCAAGGAAGATGGGCTTATGTTACATCCGGTGATGGTTTTCCATCAGTGACAGTATCAAGTGTCGGTGAGCAAGTGACTGTGTGATGAGAGCGTGACGGTGTGTGGTATATGTGTGACGTGTCAGTAAGTAACTATATGTGATTGAATGTGTGGTGTGTGAGCAAGTGACAATGTATATTAAATGTACAACGTGTGAGAAAGTGACTGTGTGTGATGAACGTGTGAACAAGTAAATATATATGAAGAACGTGTGATCAAGAAATGTATATTTGTTGAATGTGTGATCAAGTAATTTATATTTGTTGAATGTGTGATCAAGTAATTTATATTTGTTGAATGTGTGAGCAAGTGACAATATGTGATGAATGAGACCTGTGAGAAAGTCACTAGGTGTGGTGAACGTGTGACGTGTGAGACAGTGACTATCGGCGATGAATGTGTCACGCGTGAGAAAGTGGCTATGTTTGAGAAATATGTGACACATGATAAAGTGATTGTGATGCATATGTGACGAGTGAGCAAACGATGATTGCGTGTTGTATGCGTAACCCGTGGGCAAGTGACTGAATTAACTACAGAATAACACGTGATGAGCATCTTCATGCTTGCGTGTGTATATCACATCGAAATTGTGTTCTCGGTGTTCTCTCTGTTTCCGCTAATTGAACTGATATGTGTTGGATTGATCATCTTCCAGTGTATTCCAAGACACTCATTCATCTTGCTGGTGGTACTACCAAGGCTTGATCAACAACAACCTCTAGGTCATCTGACGTGACCTTCTGTGACGACATTTGTATGTGTATGATACGAGCGTGGGCTTACGTTATGAACGTCTTCTTAGACATTCTCCGAATATCGATTCCTGACTAGTATCCTCATCTTTAAAGACAGCACCATTGACATCAAAGAAATCTAAGACATCATTAAAGCCTGAACTATTCCATGTCATATACTTTATTACTGTATTCATTTCTAATCTCGCCATTACTCAGCATTCTGATGAATGCATTTCTGTAACTTTGAAGACGTGAACCTTACGTATGAGCATGACAATTAATTAACTCAAACATCAACCAGGGAACAAGTGGCATTTGTAATAATTGTCTTCTGTCAGTCAACTTATGCGACAGACATTGATAGAGCATACATCAAATTTTGAAAGAAAATAAATAAATAAATAAGGAAAGAAAGAATGAATGAAAGAAAGAAAGAAAGAAAGAAAGAAAGAAAGAAAGAAAGAAAGAAAGAAAGAAAGAAAGAAAGAAAGAAAGAAAGAAAGAAAGAAAGAAAGAAAGAAAGAAAGAAAGAAAGAAAGAAAGAAAGTAAGTTATATTTCACCAATGTCACTATTACTATTGCTGGCTGTATCATAACTTGATTTTTTTTTAACAAGATGTTACTCTTCAACACTAATCCTGAATTGTTCATAGTTAACTTCATATTGACATCTGTGGGTAGGGGTAGAGCCGAAGAATCAATCAAGTTAGATCATTACAGTTTTAAGTATGAGATCCCATAACTTAAGGCCAGTGGCGACGACAAGGGATTGGAATGATATTCAATGTGGTACAGACAGTCCAATTGCATAAAGATGACAGCACTTCAAATGTGATATTCAAGATTCCCTTTAGTTGATTAACATTCTTCAATCTGCATTTCATTTGGTAAGTATATCGCTAAATAATAGATATACATTAACAAGACCATCTATATTCATGATACCATATCTGTGGGTAAGTGGAGATACAGGGAAACGCAACAAAATAGATAGATAGATAGATAAGTTAAATGATTGATTGATTGATTGATTGATTGATTGATTGATTGATTGATTGATTGATTGATTGATTGATTGATTAAAATCACTAAACCACTAATCGTTGTTTATTTAGTTCATCGGTCCAGTACAACCACAAATAGATCACTTTACGAAATATAGCAAACTGTTTCATACATGCTTGTTAAACTTTATTATCATCGCTTTATACAGCCCTTTATCCTGCATTCACGACATTTGTTTCCTTTCAATATATGTACTACATTAAAACGTATTTATACATCCTACAGATGATAATGTTTTATGTACAGTGCACTCTTTTGTCAGTGACTGTACGTGTCCATTTAGCATTTGGTGCAAACAATAATACACAAAACGTCCTGTGATGCCTACGCCACTAGTTAATGATTATGATTAATTATTATTGTTAATTAATCACTCATAAGAAATTACAAGTTAGGAGATTCTTAATTTATAATATTAGTAATTCTCCATAAGACACCACTCGTCTTTTTCACTTAGCGGATAGGCGAGCGTTGTAAACGTTTCTCTCTTACACAATATTAAAGACAGACATTTACCGTTACACAGTATTTCTGTAGGTGTATTAGGTGTATAACATCTTACTAAAGGAGAATTTAATCCGTCTTTTAATCTATGTTTAGAAAGCCACCATCCACCCTCGTTCTTTTCCAACATTTAGTTAACAATATATGTAAGAAGGTCAAAAATTTAACATTTTTTAAAGCACTAATCAGTGATACAACATATAAATAAAATCAAAAGAGAATTGACATTTCCATCATTTCACAACAATATTCAATTGATGCTAGATAATCATTCAGATTATCCTAGCGTTGACATAAATAGTGAGTTAACATAAATACATAATCGAGTTGAGGGATATGAGAGTAGAGTTTTAGAGAAATAACTAAAGTTAATGCACATAACCTCTTCAAAGATGGCGGTTGTTATGGGCACGTGTTTCACGATCACACGGTTACAATAAGTCTTCCATATTTAGGCAGTGGCCCCATGTGTCTATTTGATAATTATCCTAAATATCTAGCACATCAGGAGGAATATTCTCGAATTTCCAAGTGCTTTTACTCAACACACCACCAGGAACATTCATATAAATATTGTGAATTCTCGAGACCAAACTTCAGCCACAATTTCTGCCGTATTCACACTCGAAAAGAATTCACAGGAATCTACTTACAGTAGCACGTTTTAGTGCTAAATTGATGACAGCGATGATGTACACACCAACATAATCAAGTAGAGACAGTAGTCTCCGTAGCATGGCGTGATGAAGTAAACAAAAAGGCCTGCTCTGCTCCGCAAAAGGCAGCACTAAATTTCAGGCACATTTCATCTCTAAACTCCGTTCTCTCTTACAATACATTCTCAACTTACAAATTCTGCAACAATTTCATTAGCCCGATACACACACAGCATAAGAAATATAGCATCAATCAAAATTTGCTAGTATAATGTACAACGGAGTCAAATTAATGAACGTAGAAATAATGGTTCAATTACATAAGCATTCTCCAATTCAAATCATAGATCAATAGTACACATGTACGAAATTTTCTAAGTCCATTCTTTCATTATCAGTCAGTTAACTTAGCACAAGTTACCGACTGCCCTTAAGACTGGACTCGAGTTATGTTGAAATTCAAAGTAATTAGAGTACTTGTTCAACAAAGAAACGTTCCATCCACCCCATTGGATGAATTTGATATGAAAAGTGTGAAACTATTAATCAGAAAAACCTACTCATCCAGTTGAAACTGATTTGGATTTCGTCAGCTTTTTTTCTAGCATCTTCTCATCTCGTTTTGTTTACTTCCAACTTTGACACTTAAAAATATCAGCATAAGCAGTGCCCCAAGGTCGGGTTACTTTGACATTTAACAATTTATGTAACAATTAACTTTAGAAACAGGGAGAGGGAAATTTACTCCGCCAAACATCCTCATATGGTTTCCTCCGATACCAAAGTCATTAATCGTGTATTTCCTCACTTTCCTTCAATTTGTGTGCATGTGTGGATGAATTTATGTCTGTCTTTCTTTTATCGTTTTTGTCTTCATGTTCTCTTCTTTCTTTCTTTCTTTCTTTCTTTCTTTCTTTCTTTCTTTCTTTCTTTTTTCTTTCTTTCTTTCTTTCTCTCTTTCTTCCTTTCTTTCTTCCTGAAGGAATCAAGACTATTGAAAATATTGAAAATCAGAAAAGAACACAAAGGGAAGAGAAGAAAATGAAAAACAAATAAATGAAATAAAATAATACTCTCTACGCAATCGGAGAGAAAACTCCAGAAATAAGTTAGCACATAAAATAAACAAACAAACTCGAAAATGTTCAGAGACAAAATAAAATATTCTTTAAATACAAAACAGAACCCTTGTCGTGCGTGTGTCAAGTAGCAGGTGAAGACAATACTCCAGTCCTGTCGGCCGACAATCTGTGGAGCAAACTAGAACATGAAGCTACAGGTTCCAAGCAAATTGAATATGGATTTTTCTTCTCATGTCTTTAATGGCCACATTTATGATCATGTCAAGCGCTTGAGTGTCCTTAAACAAATTACACGTGGCAATATTTCATTTAGTACTAATACAACTATTTAAAAAGTTTTTGTTTGTGTAAACACGTGATTTGTAGCTGGTATTGTTGTTTGTGTGTGTTAGTTATGTATGGCATAAGCATAAAGTTAAAAGTAACACTGAAGCATGTTCGCTTTGGAAAAATCCATTAACTTTCGTTCAGTTTCTGAAATACTGGCACTATACTGAGCAAGACATACATTAATTTATTTGAGGACATTTACATATACCATTGTCTCCCTTTCATTCACGCACTCACTCACTCACTCACTCACTCACTCACTCAACATCCATCCATCTATATATCTATCTATATATCTATCTATATATCTATCTATCTGTCTATCTATCTATCTATCTATCTATCTATCTATCTATCTATCTATCTATCTATCTATCTATCTATCTGTGTGCTACATTATCAATATAAGTACACTATTAAGTTAAATGGGCTCAGTGAGTTGTTACATTAACATTGACTATGCATTATTGAACACCATAGATGTATGTGTAAATATTAGTTCAATAGGTTAAATACTGATTAAATATAATTAATCCTAGAGTTGACATTACCATAAGTAACTGATCATTAGCTACTATAAGTGTCTGTTGACATTATCATAAGTAACTGATCATTAGCTACTATAAGTGTGTGTCTTTATCTAGTAGGTTAAATACTGTCTAAGTGGTTGGGCATTGTGGTTATGTAGTTGAACTTATAAGCTAAAGATCTGGTCAGCAGTTTACTTCCTTATCAGACTAGTACAGTGGGTCTCGGTAGTTGAGAAGTTTACTTCTTTGTTTGACTAACAACTAGGTGAGAAACATACATCATTATCAAATTTGTAACAAAGAATCTATCTAGGTGAGTAGTTTACTTCGTTCTTAGACTAATAACAACATATCTAGCTAGAGCTTATTATTTCGTAATCTGATTAATAGCAACTGGTATGAGTAGATGGGCAGTTTACTTTGTTATCAGGCTAACAAATAAAATAAAATAAGAAAAACAAAAATAGCATTACATTCAACTACGTCAGACAGAACAAGCATTACATTCAACTACGTCAGACAGAACAAGTATTACATTCAACTACGTCAGACAGAACAAGCATTACATTCAACTACGTCAGACAGAACAAGCATTACATTCAACTACGTCAGACAGAACAAGCAATACATTCAACTACGTCAGACAGAACAAGCGTTACATTCAACTACGTCAGACAGAACAAGCATTACATTCAACTACGTCAGACAGAACAAGCATCACAAAGTAGACGTCCACCATGCTCCTGAACACCCCTCATAACTCGTCCCCACCCCAAAACCCCAGCGTGAAATCGGCACAGGCCTCAAACACTCCCCATAAATTAAATCATATAATACAATATTAGAATTAACAAGCAAGTACATAATGGTTTTATAATATTGTCAGAGTACAATACATTATTTAACAAGCAAATATATCATGCTGGCGCTATTTTACTGTCACTGAGTACAATACTAGAATTAACAAGCAAGGTCATAATGCTTCTATATTACTGTCATAGAATACAATACTAGAATTAACAAGTATATAATGGTCCTTCATTACTGTCATAGAATACAGTACTAGAATTAACAAGTATATAATGGTCCTTCATTACTGTGATCGAATACAATACTAGAATTAACAAGTATATAATGGTCCTTCATTACTGTCATAGAATACAGTACTAGAATTAACAAGTATATAATGGTCCTTCATTACTGTCATAGAATACAGTACTAGAATTAACAAGTATATAATGGTCCTTCATTACTGTCATAGAATACAGTACTAGAATTAACAAGTATATAATGGTTCTTCATTACTGTCATAGAATACAATACTAGAATTAACAAGTGTATAATGGTTCTTCATTATTGTCAGAGAGTAAAACACTAGAATTAACAAGCAAGTACATAATGCTTTTATATTACTGTCAAGCTACAATACTAGAAAGCACATACCAGTTTAGGAGCGAATGGGAGTAACGATTTAATTTGTGGATTATATAACAGGTTCTAGTACCATTCCAAGGTTCTGAAATATTACTAGTGTGAAGAAAGTTAAAGCGGACGGGGGGAGGGGGGGGGGCTGAGGAAACAAAAATTGAGGCTGTAACATGCCAACCCACTGCGCCACTGGGAATATCGGTGTTTGTAATTGAGATGTGATCAAAAGGAATGCTTAGGTCGATGTTTGGGAATTCGTCATAAATAATTCAAGTTAGCCATCACTCACGCGTTTGATAATAACATCAAAAGAGATCTATCTATCTATCTATCTATCTATCTATCTATCTATCTATCTATCTATCTATCTATCTATCTATCTATCTATCTATCTATCTATCTATCTATCTATCTGTCTGTCTATCTATCTATCCAAGTTCCGTTCAGAATATTTGTATTAAACCCGTTGCCGACTACATAATTAGCAGTGTTTTAGACTGTTTGTGTTTTGTACTGAGGACATGCGCAACAGAGTGTGAAGGTTCGCGAGAGGACTTCAATTACACAGGGTTCGGTAGCTCTGCCATCCTCATGGCCTACAAGCGATCTCGTGTACAGGCACGGAGTTTGCACTGAGTTGTCTTCCCATGGGAAGGGGGCGGGGAGTGGGCAAGGGTGGGGGGAGAGGTCCACTTGCTTCTTTCTGTTGCGTGCTTTCATTCTAAGAAGGAAAAGGCTGCACTGGATTTACGTTGTCTCGTTGACATGCATATTAGAGCGTCGGACATGTGGATAGTGAAAACAATCTTCTATGGGTGACATGACTCAAGGGGCGATTCCAAAGCTGGAATTCGTTTGTGCTCATCGATTTTCAAGATACGATAACTCGTGCAACTGCTCTGCTTCTTATTTCCTCCTGTTTTATCGAACATCTGTTTCTGTGATATAAATTTCTTAACTTTACTAATGGGGAACAAACGTCGAATAAATTTAAATGAATTATACTGGTTCAAAAGACGATTTTTGCAAAATTGCTGAGTGTAAAATTGTGCATGCATTAAAAAAAAAATCAGTGATAATTTAAAGCAATTTGTATTGTATAGGCTTCATATTATGTAAAAGATGTGCAGCTTCGATAAAAATAATTTTACAACATACAGAGGAAGTAATTGTGTGAATGATTTTACATTCATGTTCGCTGATTACTGGTTATAATGTACGCTTTAGTGACGTACTGATTATGTCAATGAGGTTTTCATTCTGTCATTGATAACAACCAGCGCAGATCAAAATACCTTACATTACAAGCACAGTAATTCGGTATTATTTTTTCAATTAAGATCAGCCACATCTCGAATTGCTGTACACTTAAAGTTATACTAATTATATAATGCTTTATATTAAGGTAAATATATAACTCACATTTCCGCTTTGACACCGCATTAACCAATAAAAGAAGGCGTTTAGTTTGTAAGAGGAATTTTTCCAAACAATTGATGATGCAATCTGGCATTTCCTGGCCTAATAAATGTCTAATGTTTGCACTTGAATGTGGGAGGCTATACAAACTTGCTTAGTAATGTACTGTAAACTATAAAGACCTGCAGAGTAATGCAGTGTAAGCTATTCAGACCTGCTTAATAATATAGTGTAGGCTAAAAAGAACTTCTTGGTAACGCAATGTAATCTATAAAGTTTTGCTTGATAATGCAATGTAATCTATACGGACCTGCTTGATAATGCTATGTAAGCTACAAAGACCTGCTTGATAATGCAATATAATCTATACAGTTCTGCTTGGTAGTGCTATGTAAACTACACAGACCTGCGTCTGAATGCAATTAAAAGAGAGTAGCTTCAGAGAGTCGATTAAAGTAGGATAGTTCTAAAGAATGGATTAAAACAGAGCAGCTTTAAGTACTTGATATAGTAGGATAGTTCTTAAGAATGGATGAAAATGGAACAGCATTAAGTAATCAATACAGTAGGATAGTTCTAAAGAATTATGCAAAATAAAATTGAACTTTTTATTTCTGTGTGTGAGAGGAGAGAAGGATTACTCGTGTGTCCAGTCATGTTTTGTAGGTGACGAATTCCTTATTAGTGTGCACTGATACAAAGTGTCCAGTCATGTTTTGTAGGTGACGAATTCCTTATTAGTGTGCACTGATACAAAGTGTCTGCACTGTGTTTATAAACGTATTATTAAATTTGGAATATGATCTATAGTTATTCAAGATTCTGTCAGATTGTTTTTTTTTATCTTCACAAATTTGCGTTAAGTGATTACTTGATCTGCACACTCATAATATAGTAGAATTAAAAAAATATGCTAATTGCTGACAATTTATTTAACACCATATGTTCAAAAGGCATGTGGGGTCTATCACTAATATGATACTAAAATTAAAAGTATGTGTGTTTAAAAAAAAAAAAAAAGAAACTACGTTTTCCCAAGCCGAGTACGAAATGTCTCTCTCTCTCATAATATGTATACTATATGTGTGTGTGTGTGTGTGTGTGTGTGTGTGTGTGTGTGTGTGTGTGTGTGTGAAGGAAATACTATATCAATCAATACCTCTACACACCTGTTAAAGTTTCCCTTGGAATCATAATTTATATAATGTTCTGTCCCTGCAGGAAGGTGGTAATCTTAAATGCAGTACATGTTGCGAATATTCTGAAGAATATCAATAATACATCGTTGATTTCATTAAGGTGGGGTTTTTTATTGCTTGAGTACCTGACACTAACCAGCTACACTGCAGTTTTGGCATTATTACTTAATCGCTTTTGAAACTTTAGAATGTATTCACGCATTCTGCTGTGTAATGTATTATATGATAGGTGGATAGCTACAAAGAGATTAAATGAACTCGGATATCTGCAATAAAAATAAAATAAAAGGAATGCTCATATTTTCCAAGCTCGTCGTTACTGTGCGAGCAGATGGAAGGGGTAGGTGGATGGGTGGGTCTATAGTATTCTAAGACTCGTGAGTGTTTGCAGAAATGTGGAATAGGTACAACAATCTCTTTAAAGGGTTTCTTACGCGTTGAGTTGAAATCTATCTATCTATCCATCTATCTATCTATCTATCTATCTATCTATCTATCTATCTATCTATCTATCTATCTATCTATCTATCTATCTATCTATCTATCTAACTATCTGTCTGTCTGTCTATCTATCTATCTATCTAACCATCTGTCTGTCTGTCTGTCTATCTATCTATTTATCTATCTATCGATTGCTGATAATCAAAAGTGAAATGAACGACACCGTACAAAAAACAAAACGCACATTAAGCTGTTTTAAAATGCAAATTTAAATTCATCTTCAAATTTAATTCATCTTCTAGACTTTGAAACAAATGAATACAGAGCAGAAATTAATGACTGTAAAATAAGTACGTGTACGATCACATCTACATTGTTGACTAAATGCCTTTTTTCAACATCTAGATGGAGAAATGTTTAAAGCAAAATAAAATAGGACTTTAAAAAAAATCTATGAAAAAGGAAGGCAAAAGATTAGCAAATCGAAAATGTGGCTTAGAAACTCTCTGGGACTATAACCTAGCCTTTTGTAAATGGCCTCCTTGGCGCACAGGAACATAATGCCGGTAAGCGTGCTCCATGGAAACGAGAGTGCCTCGCGAGTGACAGCATTTCTTCCAGCATGGTGCTTCTAGAACACTCGAGCTAAAAACGCTTTACAAAAAAAGTCATGTTGTGGGGTAACAGTAGAACGTCACCAACCTTTTCGGGTTTAACATCACGTTTTGTAAACACGACACGGATTGGGCGATCTCTGCATTTGTAGTTTTAGCACTTGGAATAAAACTGCATGTGAAGAACTGTCGAGATTTTGGTGTATTGATCGGGGGAAAAGCAAATAATACATATACCACATCGATGAATAAATGTAAAAAAGATGCTTGAATGACGATGGAGATGAAAGAGCACATTATATCATTCTGTCTACTAATACAAATGAAAGTATCTGAGAATGTTGATTGTTGAGAATTTATTTCTTTCTGAATATCATCCATCTATCAAACGCATGTGCTATAAATAAATATTCGTTAGCATTGGTGGCACGTGGTAAGAATGGTGACAACAATATTGAGAGCAACTGTTTCATCGAGTTGAGAACAAGTTTTTCATTTTACTGTTTGAGGATTTGTTTCACGAGTGTAGAGAATTAGTGTTTCTTTAGTGTTAAGAACAAGTGTTTCGCTTTACTGTTGAGAATAAGTGTTTCATCAGCGTTGCGAATACATGTTTTGTTTTAATGTTGAGAACAAGTTTTTGATTTTTTGTTGAGAAAAAATATTTCTTTTACTGTTGAGAACTGTTTCCTTTTAACTGTTGAGGATTTGTTTCATCAGTGTTGAGAACTAGTGTTTCGTTTTACTATTGAGAACATTTGTTTCATTAGATCTGAGAGCAAGTGTCGCTGAAATGTTGAGAGCTAAGTACAGGAGAATGAACTAATTTTATAACATCTAACTTTGTCTTTACACATCGTAGAAGGTCCACATGAATTCCATGTACATTCGGTTTTATGTATATAGATTGGGGGATTTATTTATTTATTGTTTTCTGGGGGATCCTTACAGATATATACCGGTACTTAAGTTTCCATTATGAGCGCTTTTAACGCTCGTTATGACACGCTCTGAAGTAATCGAAATAAACTTAATATCCGATATTTGTCTTAGCGGATATAAATTTCTGTAGATTACGGTTGGTGAATAAAAGTAATTTCTCAAGTTGGTAAATTTGAAATCAATCAAAGGAACTGGCCGGCCACAACGCGGCGCACACTATACACAAATGACTCAAAGCAACAGCGTTAAGAAAGGGCTATAATCGTATTCCTGCCTCGTAAATTATGTGGCAACATACAATCAAGGGGCATAACCTGTTGCGGACTGCCTTCAAATGGGCTTTAGAAATTCTTTCCCACTGTAGCGAGAACTGACGAATGGCTCCATTACTGTGGGGAATAAGGCGACATTTCAGACTATTTCCATGCGATTCCCATGGAGGCGTTAGCAAAAAATTTGTATTTTCTAAACCGTTTTGTGTCGAAGGGTCATAATAACAAGTTTTCTTTCTGTGTAGAGCTTAGAGTCAAATTCCCAAGCAACTTTATTACCGGTTTACAGGAGTTAGGAAGGGTTTCTGTTCCTCGGGCTTCACTCATCTACTCTCGTGGTAGTTTACAGTCTTTCTAACCAATTCTCTTCATCGTCATCCGTCGTGTCTTCTTGTCTCCTTACACCCTCGCTCTGTCTTTCAAATTATGCGTTAGGTCTCCGATCCCAAGCAGATTTCTCGTTGTCAGAAGCTCTGTAAGAAAAAAACTCAGTGCAAAGAACGTAACACATGTATTGCATATTCCTCCCACACACCCTTTCCATCTTCATCGCTTTTGTCACGTATTCAAGAAATTGTGACGCTCGCGCATATAACTGAGTACGTAATTAAATTATGCCATTATGCAAAGCTATGGAATAACTGAAGAGCAAGCAAAAGGTTAACATGAACAGTCTGAACAGTTTGATTCCTGACAGAGGTTCGTCGTTTCGCCACACTGTGCATTCGGTCATTGTGCATGGCCTGGAGAACGCTTCTTCGACCGAGAAAAGTCAGCGCCCAGTGCGGGTGGATGGAAATTTATTGAGACTGGCATCCGTAACAAAAATGGTCCGGCACATTCTGCAAGTGTATGTGCTACTTTCCTACGCAATGGTGACCACAGATGGAATGCAGAAGAGAGACGTGTTTAACGGTAAGATTATATATTTTCTATATTCATTTACTATATTTATAGATAGATAGATGGATGGGTGGATGGGTGGATGGATGGATAGAAGGATGGATTGATAGATAGATAGATAGATAGATAGATAGATAGATAGATAGATAGATAGATAGATAGATAGATAGATAGATAGATAGATAGATAGATAGATAGATAGATAGATAGATAGATAGATAGATCCAAAAATAAGAACTCATAAATTGCAAATTATTTTAACGACATAAACACTGCAGAGAGGTTAGATCACTGTCAAGAACGCAATAAATAAATTACTTATGTGACTTCAACACGGAAGAGAGATTACACTGCATTACATGAATCTAATAGAGATCTTAGCTAAAATTTAAGGCTACAACACTGAAAAGTACATCATGCAGCGAAGAGGCTATTAAATGAATACAACAGAGCTTTAAAGCATGTTTCGTGAATTCATCGCTGATGTTAACTAAAGGACATGAATACAACGTAAAAACGATGTTATAAACATGGCTTTAAAAAGTAATGGTGAAAGGTAAATGACTATATTAGCTGAGATAAGAAATATTGTTCGGAAAGTTTTTTATTTTTTCAATTGCAGGACTAGAATAGAACATTTAAGTATGTCATATTCATGCAATTCAAAGTTGAGTGAAAGCACTGTACACACACAGATCTAGTAGAATGAAACTTCTAAATATACAGCTCTGTTTAAACACGCATGCTACTATACTAAACATAAGACATCCTTCCTGGCTACTTAAACCGAAATAATAAGAAGGAAAACTTAATACAAACATTTTTAGGGAACTTTATTTCGCATTGAAAGATCCAGAGATACCTGAAACAACCATTATTAAGACTAATTATGTAAAAACACGGGCAATAAAGGCATTGGGACAAGATTAAACTATTTCAGTAAGTATTGAATAAAAGTTACGGTAAATTAATCCGTCGAAAAAAAATAAAACGAACATCTGTTGATCTTGTGAGCTATATGAAACAAAAGACAATATGTAGCAGAGAACAAACAATACAAAGTAAACTTAAACATATTACACAACCTATTACTGGAAAATTTAAATGTTTTATCTCTTAATCTCGCCATGAATCTTATTAGTACGAACACAAATACATATTGACAGACAAATACTAAACATATATATTACAATGACTGTTGCTGCAACTAACAGAAAATGATGTGCTTATCATGCCAGGTATGAGGTCAAGGCCATTTTTAGGCTCTTCCAGCATTATTGAAGTGGAGTGCTCAGGAGCATCTCTAGAAACAAACAATGCCTTACTGTCGCTGTCTCTTTTCACTTCCCCAGCGGAAAGAGTGCTTGCTTTCGTCAATTTACAGAGCAAAGAGTGTGCTACGTCATTCATGTTTGCGTCTTGCGTCATCGACAACTCTGACACAAAATCTACGAAAGTGAAAGTCCTTGTGACTGGACTTTTGGACAACGATACGAAGGAATATGGATGTGAAGTCACCAGCCTCACTTCGGAAGGACGGTCGGCGATAACTAAGTGGTATTTGACTGTCGTGAGGTTAAGTAAGTGTCTGTTCAAATGTTGTTCACGCGTGCAAATGATTTTGTTTACTTAAGCCACCGTCTTCACAAATGCCTAAAGAATTATATACACGCGTGCGCGCAAGCAAGCACTCATACAAACAAACAATATGTATGCAATCACCACGTTTACTACCATGAGCACTTCTTTTTGAGAAGACTAAAAAGATTTTAAACTGATGGCGTGTTTGTGCTATTTCCTTTACATTAGCGATCTTTATGTAACTGCACTGTCCTTTCAGATAGCATTAAATAGTACCGTGCGTTGCCTTTCAGATGATGCTTCCTCTGCAAAAAGAGTTTCCTAACCAAACGTCTAAGATTTCAAGCTAATTTACTTCAGGCAGGATTTACTGTCTTAGTTCTCAGAGAAGCTAATAAAAATTTAAATGCATTGCAGAGATATTGGCGAACAGTGTCATCCTCCATCTTGAATTTGAAATGTTTATTGACACGTTGCAACATGTACTCACGTACTCATGCAAACAAACTAATCATGAACGCAGAAATATACTTATTCATTTACATTGGCAGTTAACTGTTATTTAACTATCCTTCCGTCTCGTTGTCATTCCGTTCCTCCTTTCCTTTGGCATGCAGTCCAACTGTATTTCCCAGTGTGCAGAAATACCATAACTCTGTTAACAATGAAAGCAAGGTGGAACATGGTATTACTTAGATAAGTGATGTGTTTCTCGCGATAATTCTTTTCTATATGCTTCGACTGCTTCTGTTATTGCTGCTGACATTAGTGCTGCTACTAACGAAATGCGCATTAAATAATTTAGAAGACTTAATATCAACTACAAAATATTAGCAAACAAGTAATGAAACAAGCATGTAAGGGAGCAGAAAACACTCTACAATCAAAGTTAACAGAATTATGTAAACCTTCCCTTCTTCCCTTACAAACAGTTCTAAATGCCACATCCTAACTCTTAACCCTAAATGCTGGATTCGTAATTTTCGAAAATGGAAAATGAAAACAAAAGAATGTTTGCAATAATTTTAAATAGTCACTAGAAAAGAACGCTTAGTGTAAATTAAAGTGATTAGGTATAACGCCACTTCAGTGTGCGTACGTAACGACAATGTCTAACATTGTCACGCCACAGACCGCGTTGTCCGGCTTTCCTGGACGCAGGTTAAGACACGGTTTCACCAAGAGATGACGAAAACAACACGTTGGTACAACTAATCGAAAATAAACTGATGAGATCAGCAAAATTATTTGTAGCTATATTTAACGGTTTTAACACGGACAACATACTACTTTCAGAAATGCCAAACTGTTCATGTTGATATTGTGTACTGTACTGTACCCTGGGTTAGCGTTTCGTACCCAGCAATGGTCTAGTCATATGTTCTGAGGGTAAGGTAAGATTTTCATCATGTTATGTTTTATAACAAAGAATAACTAGCATGTGCTGGTGTGATGTAATGGATTATTGCTAATGAATATATGTTGCGGAACTGAAAATAGAAATAAAATATATAGCGCTTTTCACGTAGAAAATTACCAGCATGATGTATTCCTCGTAGAAAGGTACTCGTGCGGTAGTATTTCTCTTGGAAAGTAGCCATATATTGTTTCTCGACGAGATCTGTACGATGTGTTTTTCAGAGAAAGTACTCACATGATGTTATATTTCTCATATAGGTACACATATGATTCTATATTTTTCACAGAAAAGTACTCATATAATGTTATATTTCTTATAGAAAGGTACTCATATAGTGTTCTATTTCTCATAGAAAAATAACGTACTCATAAATTATAATGTATTTTTAATTTTTAAAATGTACTGGTATAATTTTGAATTTCACATAGTCAAGAACTAAATAAATGTTAAGTCGTCATTTATTACTGTATACGAGAAATGTAATTTCATTAGTGTAAAAAGAAATATAAAGGATGTATAAAATAACTTAACAAACTAATAATATGTCCTTTGTGCATCCCGAGTCTGTGCGTCTTGTTCTTTGAAGCAAGTCTAGAACACTTGTTTTATCTGAAAGCTCCCATTCGAACTTAAAGTGTCGACAAAACACGTTCGTTTATTCCTCCTCACAACTCGCGCATTGCACTCGCATTTAGACACAAACAAACAAACAAACAAACAAACAAACAAACAAACAAACAAACAAACAAACAAACAAACAAACAAACAAACAAACAACCAAACAAACAACCACACACACACACACACACACACACACACACACACACACACACACACATTATCTCTCTCTCTCTGTCTCTCTCTGTCTCTCTCTGTCTGTCTGTCTGTCTGTCTGTCTGTCTCTCTCTCTCTCTCTCTCTCTCTCTCTCTCTCTCTCTCTCTCTCTCGCACCATTCCATTTTAATGTAATAGTGAATAGATGATTATTCTTATAGTCAAGATGCGTCTAAATCCTTTCAAGTTAGATGTGCGATTCGGAGGCAAATTAAATGTTGAGTGAAAAGTATGTCATGAACATAATTCTTCTCTTACATTGTCACAAGCATGCACGATCTTGTATGCCTTTAAATAACAATATTCACTTCAAACTTGAACAAAAGAAAAGGAAAAAAATAATTATTTTAGCTTACATGATTCAAATAAAAACTGCAATAAAGTGTTGTTATGGAGTTTTTATTTTTATTTATTTTTTAAAAAATTTGTTAAGACAATTGTTTTCCCTTGACGAGCAAACAATTTTATCCTGATTTCATGATATAATTTATTCTGTTTGCAGTAATAATACAATTTTTCAGTTCCATTCTTTATATCTACGTGCAAGTTACATTTAAGATTAAGTCATGAGCATCGTGTTAAAACTTCGTGGGCGTTCAGTAGACGGCTCTATTCAATAGGAAGTTTTACAGTTATTCTTTAGCTTTTCATTCGTTCGCTACTTCGAAGTTTTTGCTATGGTAGGAAAATGAACCACACATGCTGGTATGTGAGGAATCGAAACAGAAGACATTTGTCATAGTTTTGCATAGTTTATCAAATTATTAGAATATTAACACATCCTGCTTCAGATGTTAACTGACAGCCGCAATCCAAAAGACAAAAAAAAAAAAAATAAATGAATAAAAATAAATAATGCATGCGTTTACTTTAGTTGTATTGAAAAACACTGCACGTTAGCAGCAATTGAAAATAATAATTCAAAGGGAGAGAAAAAAGGTTGAATAATAAAAAAATGGTTCAAAGAGACACGAGAACATGCTACACGAAAGAGGCCTGTTTCCCTCCTTGAAGAAAGTCATCAGTGAAACAACCCAGCCTCAATCTGGCTATGCCGTGGACTAAGGCAAGTGGGTGGGTGGATGGGAGGAGGTTTATTAAGACAGATGCGTTCTCTAGAAGCAACAAGGGAAGATGGCTGCAAGACGACTAGACACTTTTGCATGGAGACTGGCCTTCGTTCCGGGTATTCTAATGATGACGAAATGTTCTGGAGGAAGCAAAGAAACTGGTACGTCATTTTATGTTTTACTTTTATGTTTTGCTTTTCATGTAATTATCTAATTTACTTTCCGTGTCACAGTAGGGCACAGGTTACCGCGAATGTCAGTGGAACATAGTACATCTGCCCGCTACATTTTATTTTATATGAGAATTAAGTTTTCCTCAATGTCGTACGCTTCACATATTATTATTTGGGTGTGTTTGGAATGGGGTTGGGGAATCAGCGGTCGTTAGAAAAAGAATATTAGTTCACAGCGAATTGTTGGGGTTGGGGTGGAGGGGAAGAAATATGTTGATTATGGCTACATGTGCAAGTTTGTTTCATTGTTCGTGCATGTATGCTTGCTACGTGTTTACATATGTAGCCAGACACATTTTTAGATTTGTGTTTTCGTTTCAAATGGAATCTTTTTTACTTATATATACTTGTCAGTAGTCTGTATTATGTATGTGCCAGTCACTATGTGTGGTTTGTTTTCCTCTGTGTGCACGTGTATTTATGTGTGCGTGTATTGGCGCGTGCGCATTTGGGTTCTTATTGCACTACTATCTGCCTTACGTTTTTCTCTTCGTTGTTCTCTCAGCACGCACGCACACACACACACACACATACACACACGCACACACACACACACACACACACACACACACACACACACACACACACACACACACACACACACACACACAATCATCTAATCCCCTTCTTGTAAGTGTAGATGTACATTTTGACTTATCTCTTTTCTTGACCTACATACAACTGATGCTGTTTTAACTCAGTGTATGTGGATGGGATGGGGTCTGGGGATTGAGTGAGAGAGAGAGAGAGAGAGAGAGAGAGAGAGAGAGAGAGAGAGAGAGAGAGAGAGAGAGAGAGAGAGAGAGAGAGAGAGAGAGAGAGAGAGAGAGAGAAAGAAAGAGAAAGAGAGCGTGCATCCGTATTTATTTTTCTCTTAACATTTAAACCGTCTGAATGCGTGCAAGTATATGAATCTCACTGTATCTCACCCTAACTCTTTGTTCATTAGAAAAATTTATTCTGTACATGGTGTCTCTACTTTTCATTCCCTCTCGTAGTTCAAAAGGCGTGTGGAAGTTCGTGTATAAGTTTTCCACTCCGAATATTTTCCTCTATTAATCTGTCTTCCATCACTGTCTCTTTCACACTCTTTCTATTCTCCAATCTCCTTATCTTTCTCTCTTCCCTTCCTTCTTTCGCCTTTCCTTTCTGTCACTAGTTCTTGAAACGACGCTGTGTAAACATAATTGACTTAGATCCACCATTTGTTTACCAAGTTCCTTCCCAGCTCCAGAGCTAACAATGTCTTATTAAATTCTACTTTAGCACTCCGGCTTATCTTGGAAAGATGACTACGAGAACGAGAAAAAGATCAGAGACTTTAGATCGGGTCGATTTTCACTAGGCGTCGTGACGTAGATATTTGCTTTTAACGGTTAAGATTGTCTCGTCTTTTCTTGTACATTACTGTGAAAGTCTTATATATATATATATATATATATATATATATATATATATCACATACATACCAACGCAATTGCAACTTAAAACATTCTATTTTACGTACTTTCACTTAAAGATGTTTTTTTTTTTTTATTTTGCACGCTCCCATTTCTTTAATGTCCTTAATTTAATTTATGCATTAGAAATTCTTTCTCTCATCGTTTTCGTTTTGTAAATTCTCGATTAGTTTCTGTCTTTCTCTTGTTTTTCCCCTTTTCTTACTTTTTTCTCTTTCATTCTATTAATTGATTTTTGTTTCTTTCAGTCTGTCCTTTTATTCATTTTGCTTTCATTCATACGGACATAATATTAAGGAGAGTCAAAGGAATTTAGAATCCCACGTAGGAGTCGCAAATGGACCTTCTTGAATGTGACGTCAGAAATTTCTGCACTAGATCGCGAAATCGCGAACCAGCTGTCTACAAACCAGTTAAATTGCATCCAGTGCATAAGACAAACACGGGTTACTTCGTAGGCATATTCTCAAATAAATTTATTTATTTCCATTAGTTGCTATATGTGAAATTATAAATATTAAGTTATATAATGAAGTCAATTGTGGCATTTTCATACTTATATACATTATTAAAAATTATTTTGATCTGGCCCTGAAAAACAAACCAAAAGCTATTGTATAGTAATGAACAGATTATTAATGTAAATGGGTTATTTCGGCAACGCGAAAAATACGCAAGCTAACTCCAAAGATTTTCGATTTGGAGTTCGGTTGGGATGGAGGGAAACAAATGTGGTTCAAAGATTTAATTTCCTTATTTTAATAAGTACAGAGAGGCAGTCGGCTTCTAGACCACTATGGCGAATTTTCCTTGTCCGTAACAGAGAGGAACAACTTTGGATTACATCTGAATCCAGTAACTAATAACAAAATGTTTCTCACTTAAGTCTTCAATCTTTACAATTTTATTTCCTTGAAAACCTCTTACAGCTAGTCTCCTGTATGCTACTACTAGTGCTTCCACTAATAAATAATAAATATATTAATATGAAGAAGAATTGATAATAATGACAACGACGATGATGATAGCAATATTAATACTGTCGTGGTAGTGGAAGTAGTATCAACATCATTATTGTTATTAGGGCAGTAATAATAATTATTATTAGCTAAATATGGCTATAAACAAAGATAGGCCAGTCTTAACTTTCACCGTTGGAAAAATAGTTTTGTTTGTTTGTTTGCTTGCTTGTTTGTTTGTTTGTTTGTTTGTTTGTTTGTTTCTTTTATCTTTCTTTCTAAATTTGTTTCTTTCTTTCTAAATTTCTTTTTTAAATCTGTTTTCTTTAAACTAAATTTCTTTTATTTCTAACTTTCTTTCTTTCTTTCGTTTGTTTTGTCCAGAAGAGTGATTTGAATTGATAAGGAACAACTATTTTGCCTTTTATCAGACATAATATTTTGAAATCTATTTTCAGTTGAACTAATAGATTTATTTGCATAGATCTAACTCCCCTACTAATATTTTAGAATTTAGCACACTTTCAAGGCCCGATCATCTTTAAGGATTAAAAAAATGTTTTAAAATCACACCCAGTTATATTAACTGTATGAACCTCTGGCACTGATTTACAACTGGCCTTTGTGCGAAGTCTGGAATTATCGTAGAACTGTCATCGATCCGATCATCAAAGCTGTTTTTTTTCTTTTCGATCAGTCTTTCCTACATTATTTTATCTTTTCCTTTCTTCCTCTGTTCCTTTTGGCCTTCTATATAATCCCTTGAATCCATTTCATTCTGTTTTTTTCCCTCTGTTTTCGTTTGTTCTCTTTTTTATTCTTAATAGATTTTCTTCTTCCTATATATTTCTGTTCGCATTTGCTTTATTTTATAATACTGACCATGCGATTTATTTTGGAGTTTTGTTTACATTTATACATTTGAAGTGCATAAATTAATTTCCCCCCTAGAAGTGCATTGTAAATTAAACTGATTTATTTATGTTATTTCAAGGTATGCACGTCAGACAGTTTCAGGCCATTCCGAGCATTGTGGAACTAGTATGCTCCGGCCTCTCGCTGCCAGTGGACGCTGACCTTCTATCCATTGTCTTGTACGAGAAGACGCCACCTGCTGTCTTGGCGTCCCTCAATCTTAAAACTCGCGAGTGCTCCACTTCCAACATCTTCTCGTCCTGCGTCATCGACGAAAAAAATTCCCATTTATCTAAAATTAGCATTTTGATCTTGGGTGTGGCTAGCCACGAGACCCAGGAATTCGGCTGCGATGTGACGACGTACAAACCTGGAGATCGTCCAAAAATCGTGTCGTGGTCGTTTAACGTTACAAGAACACGTGTGTATTTTGCTTAAGCTCATTTTTTTTTTTTTTTTGCGTGTGAATGTTCTAATGCTATGGTTTAAGTGGTTAGAAATACGTGTCACGTGATCTTCGCTTCACGTCGCTGCTTTAAGGATTACTAATCGTTGTTTATGACTGCTGTGAGAACATCTTTTGCGGTTTAGTAGCATAGCGTGTAGCCATATTCAGAGACGTTATATAGTAGAGACGATATAACCAGTCTGTACGTAAGGAGCTGCTATAACTCGGGTATGTCCTTTACCGTTTTCTCACTTGATGACTCCTTGTTCATAAGTATCTCATATGTTGACTCTTCTTCACCCCACTACCGTCATTTCTTTTAATACAGTACGCGTGACGTCACTGTTGGGTGTTGTTTTCTTAAATGATCTTGCTTTCAAAAACTGATACCGAGCATCCGTCCGCAACCATCTTCCCCCCCCCCCCCGTCTCCCACATACACGTGCGCACTAGACTTCAACTGTTACATTTTACTTGCAGACACTCAAGATTTTAAAAAATCGTTAGTTTTTTGTTAGTATTGTTATTCCATGATTACAGGTGTTCATGGAGATAATTAACGGCTTAGAGCAAAATCACCTGTTGTTAACAAAAACCTTGGCAACAGCATATATGGAGATAGCAGTCGGAAGAATGCCAAACCTGACCAAACAAGGAAAACAACTTGAAAATCCCACTGAAGATACGAAGCTGTTGTCTTTTACCGGTCAAAATGTGTGCAACCAAATGCTGTTGCAGAATGAAAGTAAACCCTCCGTTCGGTTAAGCCGCAAAAGAAAATTACCGCACAATCGCCTGGCAACGTATCGTTGTTATATTATTATTTACTTTCAATGATTAAATTACTTTAATAATATTTTATTTATAATATACAAATTAAATTACTTTATTCAGGCAGCCAACTTATTCTACATCCACATATGCACACACAATCCAAGTGCTACGCATGTCCACGTGCACACATATGTATCGCATACACATGCATATAAAAGAAAATCATAAACACTTTTTTTTGTAAACATTTTGTTTTGGTCATAAATGTATAGCATGCATTATTTAATGTTATCCGGAGCAAGCAACGACTTGCTTTAAAAATCGCACTGTCTGCTCAAGACTTCAGTGTAAAACAAAATGAATACTGAAAATATTAATCAGGTGTAAACTTTATTAGACTTATATGTCTGATAGGCGTAATCTTTCGTGTTTATGTTTTTTAAAAACAGTACTACTTTTTTCAATACCTAAAGCAATACATTCCATAACTATCGATTGAATGGAACATAAACATGTCTATTATTGATCCGGAGAAGAACCTCCGATTCAACTGTTTTATATTTTTCTTTGAGCAGCAATATGATGAAAACAGCGCGATTGGCTTAATGAAGCTGTTGGGGGTGGGGCGAAGGTTGTTGTTTTCTTTTTGTTTAGAAACAATGGCATTACTGAAGTTATGCATTATTGATATGCGTAACAATTGTTCTTTCAAAACCATTGACTAATTATAACATTTGTTTTATTAAAAAGAGGTATTGGGGCAAGATACCTGGCTAAACCTTTTAAAACAACGAAAATAAATACTAGAATTTGGACAATGTCCATGATTTTGACTTCAGTAATTTAATGAAACTCTACATTCTGCTTACAGTTAAAAACCAACTTTCTTATTGTTAAACATTTAAATAGGTTGCCTTTAAACAATTTTAGAAGTTAGAATTAAAGTAGTTAAACTAATAATATTTTTGCAATAACAAATTATTTATATATCATTCACATCAGTATTTGTCACCATCAAGTACATTGTTTGAAAATGACAATGAAGATGACGATACTGGCTTTATAGTGAAAACAATATAACATTTGATTGTGCGTTGTTTTCTTGTCATTATACAATACATGTTCGGTATTTTGTTTACAGTCATCGCTGTCGCTTTCATTGTCATATTCGTCATCGTCATTATCAATAAAAATGATCAATGATGGACCAACTGGTAATTAGATTTCAGGCCGAATAGTTTGTCCCTCCAGTTTAGGAGGAGAACATTTCAACAAATTGTGTGGCCTGAGTTAAGTTTGGCGAACTAAGTAACACAATACCTCACACATGCAACTGGTAAGAAAATACGAATCAAATGTAAAATCATACACCTATGATATAAAATTAAGTGATAGGTAGCGGCCACATCTAACGTGTAATTGCGTGTATTTAGGAGTAGAATACTGCCAAAACTTTCAAACTGAAGTGTTCGCACAGCGATGTACTGTAAGTCTGAATGAAGCATATATACGTGAAATACGGAGTACTGCATGGCTGTTTGAAATAAACGCATTTACTTGAAATACAGAGTACTGCATGACTGAAATAAACGCATTTACATGAAATACAGAGTACTGCATGACTGTTTGAAATTAACGCATATATATGAAATACAGTGTACTGCATGACTGAATATATATATATATACATGAAATACACACACACATACACACACACACACACACACACACACACACACATTAACAGACACACACAAAGATATCAACTTAAGTGTGGACAACATTAATAATGATCTATATTTGAAATGCGAGAGATAATACAATCAATGCTTTAATTTATTTTTCATCAATTTACATTTAAGTAAACATCGTCAACACTAAACTGTGCATCATTTACCGTCGTCATAATCATCGTCATCATCATTTTAAACTAAAGTAATTAACACAAATAAATTATATTAATTGGCTTAGAGAGCGGTCAATTTTAATTTCGAAGTACACTTGAATAATACGAGACTAGAAAACAGAGTGCGACAACAATACACACGTTGTATGTGTACACACACAAATAAAATGACAACCGAAATAATGAGCTTCACCCAGATAAGAAATTAAAAAAATGTAACACATAACACAAATGTAGATACTTTTGTTTTAATTTGTCAAAGATTATCTAATTTCACGCTGTACTGTACGTCCCTTACAAAGGATGTTTTCAGTAAATATCTACATAAACCAAAAAAAAAAAAAAATACCAAAATCGGCTGAATTAATCTGATATGAAAAATAAAGAACATTGGATTAATTTGATTGGTGACGGGTGTCGTTCATTCTGTTCAATATTTGTAAGCAGAATTCGCAAACAAGCGAGTAGTGTAGGCCGGAAGTCAGCTTTTTTTTTTCATAAAGCGAAGGGCTCAGACGCATGCGCACTTCTAAATAATGGCGCATACCGCCACCATTACCTCGTCTTCACCATTCTTTCATCCATTTCCAAATTCTATTAACATCATTAATATTAATATTACTACCACAATCTTCAAAATCTCCATCATCAACTATCATGATAAATATCTTCATTATTGTTTAAGTCTTTGACTCTGAACACAACGAAACAGTTCGTGGTCATGCAATACAATGTAAAAAAATAAGACTTAAAAAAAAAGTAGATATCTGTTTTGCAAAACAGTCTTTATCCTCTCAGCTAGCTTTTGTTTCAGAAACATGCCTCCGTGGATTATGTTCTTGTTGCCATTGAGAGGAAACGTTAACGTTTTGCCATCGGAACTCCACACTTTACCGTAGTCCCGATGTCATAAATGAAGCCTTTTCACTCTTCCTTTCGTTCTTTCAATTTATCGGCGAATTCGATTCTCTCGTTACTTAAAATAATTGACTTAAAACATGACAGCCGATACCGAATAAAGGGCGACAATGTTGCAGAGAAAAAGGATCCACTGACTATGAAAAGCTTTTAGCCATTGACGCGAACTTGATGTATGGATTTCTGTCCCCTGTCCTCACTACGTAGCGCGCTACGAAATAAGGAAGATTTGCAAAATGTAGGTCGGATCCAAAGGAAGTTTGCGTTCGATTGTTCGACTAAATGCTAATACTCATTGTCTATATTTAACTTCACCCTTTCTACCCGCAGGTTATCTGCTCTTAGCGATCGGCCGAAGATTGCGATAGGGATGAAGTGGTATTGGTACATTTTGTTTGGGCGACTATGCGCCGCAGAGCACGTGCGGATTCAGATGCAGTTGCGCGTGCGCAACAGTTTCGGATAGTGCATGGAGTGCTATTCTTTTCTAATATAGGTTTCAACATTTATATAAAAAGAGATGGCATGTAAATACTTACTATACTGTTTATGCGAAGGGTTGAAATATGATGTCGAAAGATGTAATGCTAAAATCATGATCGAATAGTGTGATGGTAAAATCATGGTGCAACATATCAACAAAATCATTTGGCAAATGCACACATCATGCTGTACACTCTGTTTTCAGATTTACAGAACACCAGAGCTTAAATCGGTGTGCACTTTAAGTATCACAAAATGGGCGTAACTACGTAGATATGATGCGTTATGTAAACAAATTCCTTCTTTACTGTCCACTGCTGCTCCAATTATAATTTATTTCGCTGTATTCACTATGCAAACTTTATGTCTCGCTGCATGGAAGTGTGTTTACTCTTCTTCTAATGCGCTACTGGCAGTGCCTTGGTACACCACTACAGCTCTTACCCTCATTACGTCAACACCACTACCGCTCTTACCCTCATTACGTCAACACCCCTACCGCTCTTACCCTCATTACGTCAACACCCTTACCGCTCTTACCCTCATTTCGTCAACACCCCTACCGCTCTTACCCTCATTATGTCAACATCACTACCGCTCTTAGTCTCATTACGTCAAATATCTCTTCTAATAATTTTACAAAATGTCTTGTAATTCTGCTCGTACTATCAACTATCCCTGTTGCCCAACTGCTATTAAATGCTAAATTTAGTTCTTCAGTTTATGATTCTACTGTGAAATGTATTTTCTATTTTGTTAAAATGTCAATGACAAAAACATAAAGAAACCAAAGAATTGAAAGATAGCGATGAAACCTTGATATTTGCATTTTATGACATTTGTTGCAGATGATACTTTCATTTTCATCCTTTAAGCTTAAAATATTGAATTTTCACGACTCATCCCGTCAACAGTCTGCGTAATATCTTCCAACTGTGCCATCATTGTGTGAGGCCAGAAACCAGATACCCTTATTAAGTTGCAAATCGCCGCCACCCTGTCTATAAACACACCTCACATCTCTTTAAATACGTCCATATTTTTTTAAAGTGTGTGTGTGTGTGTGTGTGTGTGTGTGTGTGTGTGTGTGTGTGTGTGTGTGTGTGTGTGCGTGCGTGCTTGGGGGGTGGAGTGAGGAAGAGGAAGAAGAAATAATTTAATAACTCCAAATCTTTATGCCTTCTGGTGTTGCAACCATAAACAAGTGCAGATCAGCTTCGCATACAGCGCTTTCGTGGCCCGGAGCCTGCATATAAGGAGGCAAATGGTCCTCTGAAATGTCCGCAATAACGCACGAAATTACCTTCCGAATCTCGCAGCAGAAGGCGGGTGGAGAATTTCCGTAATCAGGGGGATCAACCCAGTTCAGTTTGCATTAGTGCTCAAGCTACGGATTGCCAAGGGAAATTACTCTTTGCTTTTCGTATATGGCAAAGCACTGGATGTGAGATTTTTCTACATCCAGTAGTTTGGTGGTGGACGGCCATGATGGATGTGTATGGTGTGTTGTTGGCTGTGTTCAGGCGAAAGGCTCAGTGTGTGATTTTGGGAGTGCTGATGTCCTGTCTCAGGGCACGCGGTAATAACGGTGAGTAGTAAGAACAACAATTTTTATATTTATTTTCCTGTACGTTGTAGTATTTTTTAAAAAAATCTTCTGATGATTTACTTCTGATTACAGTGTTGTTTGTTTGGTCGTTGTAAATGGTGAAAGCATAAAATAATGACAATTAGTTTCTTTATTTTCATTTCTTAAATGGATGTTAATTGTAACTCTGTATACAAAAATAGAAGCATAATAATGACTATATGCAAACATGTGACACTTTCTTTTAAAAATATTATTCTGATGACTATTTATTAATTAACCTACCTTATCACTGATGGTTAAGATAGTGAATTAGAAACACTCAAGTCATTATTTACATTGATGAGCGTGTCGAACGTCTACCAGTGCCAGAATATTTCCTATTCCTTTTATTGAAATAGTATCACCAAGTGTCGATAAAACAATTAACAGTTATCAGTGATTTCTAGTAACAATGGCTGCGTGCCTCCTTCTCGTTCAATATGTCAATAAAACAATTAACAGTTATCACTGATTTCTAGTAACATTGGCGGCCTACTTCCTTCTTGTTCAGTATGTCAACAAAACAATTAACTAAGTGATTTCTAGTAACATCGGCGGCGTGTTTCCTTCTCGTTCTATATGTCATTCTAAACAATTAACAGTTCCAGTGTGTTTTTTAATACTATTGAGGTCGTACTTCTTTCTCATTCATGGTGTCATTAAAACAATTTAAAGTTAAAAGTGACTTTTAATAATTCTGAGGTCGTACTTCTTTCTCATTCATGGTATCATTAAAACAATTTAAAGTTATAAGTGATTTTAATAATTCTGAGGGAATACTTCCTTCTCATTCATTGCGTCATTAAAACATTTAATTAATATAAGTGATTTTTAAAATAATATTGACGGCATACGTCATTCTCATTCAAAACACATTGAAACTAATGAATTGCAGGTTTGTCATGGACATACTTCCATTCAACGTCATCGATTGTTCAAGTTCAGTGTTCTGGGGAAACTTTGGAATCGGACGAAAGCTTGCTCTCCCTTGTTTTGTACACGAAACCGGCTAGTTCCGTTCTTGTGTCCGTCGATTTGTCCAATAGAGCGTGCACAATGTCCGGTCCATATTCAGCCTGTGATATCGACTCTGCTGACCCCAGGAAAACTAAACTGAAGACGTTAGTGCTGGACATGACTAGTGGAGATGTACGGGAGTATGGATGTGACGTCACGAAACTGAAGCCTGGAGGGCGTCCGAAAATAGACTCGTGGTTTTTCGCTGTGAAACTTCTGAGTACGTATTCGTACGGGGTGTGCAGTGAAGATAATGGAAGTGTTTGGCTTCTTCATCCTACTCCCCTTTTATTATATCATACATACATTCCTATCCGTCTCACCCGAATAATATTAATTTACATTTGAGAAGGAAGAGTTATATGTTGTCATTATTATCTGCATTACATGCCACAATCAATTAATTTAGCATTGAACTCTAGACAGTTTTCAATATTTCTTCTCACATCATATTTTTGGATGAAATGAATGTACCCTTATTATTCCTCCCATCATTTGATATGAACTGTACACAAACACCCAAATCTGTTGTTGCTCCTTTATTCTTGCTAAGGCATGTTTAGATCTTTCTCTCTCTCTCTCTCTCTCTCTCTCTCTCTCTCTCTCTCTCTCTCTCTCTCTCTCTCTCTCTCTCTCTCTCTCTCTCTCTCTCTCTCTCTCTCTCTCTCTCTCTCTCTCTCTCATCAGACAGCTTATTCAAAGCATTATCCTATTACATTTCGAAAGAGTTATTCGGAATTATTTTTATAATACTGTTCGTTTCATACATCGTAATATTTCAATAATGTAGCTATGCTACGAACGTTCCGTTGTAGAATATTTCTTTTGCTAAAATTGTTCCGGTATTATACATATTTTGTTCCAGGGATAAGTAGAGACCATTTGTTTACTCTTCTTACTAGCCACAGAATGAAACATAAAACAAAGAACTTACTCTGATACTTCATATTCGTTGTCTATGACATCATTTCTTACTGTCCACATTTACTGTGGCCGAACTCAGACAATGACTACCACTGAAGTTTAAATTTAATTTCATTTAAACTTCCAAGAGATGCTGGAATATTTCCGAATCGGAAGCAGTAAACCATATGGATCAGAAAATGGCGAAAACGTTACAGAATGTTTTAGCAATAATTTTTAGCTGTATAGTTCAAGTGTAAACTTCCGTGCGATGTTTTAAGATGATACAGTTCGTTTTTCTTGTCTTTTTCTATTCAACCATTTATCCTTAAATGATGTACGTATTGGGTTTGTATATATGAAAGCTATTTGCTTTAGTTTTATTATTTTTTTACTCACTTTAAGACTCACTTTTCACTCTAGACAATGCTGAGTTAGTCACAAAACGTGTTTATTCACAAACTTTTCCGAGCTTCTCAGTCAGTTCAAGGCTATTGCTTCGGGGTGGGGGGGGGGAGGATTATCAGTTCACAATTTTCATCGTAGTCGCCTCGTAGGGTCATCACAAGAACTGTTCACCTCACAAATATGTAAATGTTATGACAGAATTTGCTTATGCCAAAATATTTTAAGGTCGTGACTGGGCATGTTCATGCCACAAAAATGTAATATTCGTGATTGGATATGTTCACGCCACAAATACTTAAGGTTAAGACTTAACGTGCTCATGTCACAAATATTCTAAGGTCGTGACTGGACATGTTTACGCCACAAATACATTAAGATCGGGACTGGACATGCTCTTGTCAAAAATACTTTAAGGTAGTGACTGGATATGCTCATATCACAAATACTGTAAGGTCGTGACTGGACGTGCTCATGTCACAAACACTTTAAGGTCGTGACTGGACAAGCCCATAACACATAATCGCATCAGCAGCCGAATTATTATTTACATTTCATTATATCAATCCCGTCTTCTTTGAAATGTAGAAACGGGTTAATTTTAAAATAAAATATATTCCACTATCTTTTCCAAACCTGAATTATATTTTGATTAGTTAACAACACTCTTGTTCAAAGAATTACAGTCAATGGGTCTATGTTAGATTAAAGAATTTTGAGCGCACATGAAATACATATAAAAGCCCACATAGAGAGTTTTAAATAAATACGCACAATGGCCTACTCACATGCTTGTATGGTTGTGACTGTGTGTGTGTGTGTGTGTGTGTGTGTGTGTGTGTGTGTGTTTGTTGTGTGTGTGTGTGTGTGTGTGTGTGTGTGTGTGTGTGTGTGTGTGTGTGTGTGTGTGTGTGTGTGTGTGTGTGTAAGAGAGAATGGGAGGAGGAGAGTGTGAGAGAGTGTGCATATTTAGTTTGCGATATATTTGCCAGTGAAATGTTTATCACGAGTTTTTCATTTGATTTCTAAACTCTAACTGCTTTTTTATTCATTAAGAAATTATATATTTGAACTATTTTGGTAGTCTATATACTGTTACATGCACCGTTCGATATTTGATACTGTTATTTATATCACTGCGAAATGTGTCTACATTTGAGAGGTATCGACCGTTCACTGTTCTCACACAGTGCATGCAGCACAAATTTAGAATGACTATAATGACTATAGTGTATGCCCAGGTTGTAGTACATAAGGGAGTTAACCTCGTTTCTATAGTAGCGCAACTCGAATTTATAATTAATATATTGACAAGTATATACGCCAAGGGAGTACTACGTCAGTTAATTAATCTTGTTTCGTTAGTAATGCAGCATGAATTTATAATTGATTTATTGACTATAGTATATCTCCAGGCAGTACCACATACTAGAGTTAATCCTCTTCGTTTAATAAAAACGAATTAGAATTAATATATTGTCTAGACTCTAGAGTATATGCCCAGAGAGTACTATATATGTGAGTTAATCTTGTTTGTATAGAACTGAAGAACGAATTCACAATTAATATATTCACTATACTACCTGGGTGGTACTATATAAGGGGATTAATCTTGTTTCTATAGCAATGAAGCACGGATTTAGAATTAAATATTCACTATAGTATATCCCCATGCAGTACATAATCACTTTTCTACTCTACTAGAAGTGTGTTTATAGAGAGTTAATCGCTTTTCTACTCTACTAGAAGTGTGTTTATAGAGAGTTAATCGCTTTTCTACTCTACAAGAAGTGTGTTTATAGAGAGTTAATCGCTTTTCTACTGTACAAGAAGTGTGTTTATAGAGAGTTAATCGCTTTTCTACTGTACAAGAAGTGTGTTTATAGAGAGTTAATCGCTTTTCTACTCTACAAGAAGTGTGTTTATAGAGAGTTAATCGCTTTTCTACTCTACTAGCAGTGTGTTTATAGAGACTTAATCGCTGTTCTCATCAAGCAGTGTGTTTATAGAGAGTTAATCGCTTTTCTCCTCATCAAGCAGTGTGTTTATAGAGAGTTAAAGACTTGTCTATGGTGCACTCAATTTTCCTTCCAATTAAATGAGGAGGGGGACGCTTAAGCTTACGCTGATTTCGCGCCAGAGTAGATAAGGGTCGGGTATGGCTCTGTGGGATGGACTGGGAGCAGAATTAGAAATTACGCATGGTAATGGATGTATTCAATGTTTTATTTATGGATTTACTTAATGTAATTTTGGGTGAGTGAAAATGTTCTTTTATTTCTTTTACTTTGTTCCCTTTATTGTTATTATTGCTTTTCTTGTCATTATTAATACTATTACTATTATTAGCACGCTGTCACGATTACTGTCATTAGTACTGTTGACATTTTCATTTTAAAACTTTTATTACTATTCTTCTTTTATCTTGCCTTCTTCTTCTTCTTCTTCTTCTTCTTCTTCTTCTTCTTCTTCTTCTTCTTCAACCTCTTTCCACGATTTCTATTTCTGAGTACTGATTTTGCCAAATGTTATCTATTTGGTTACTAAGAGATGTAACATTTTCTTGTGAGTTTGGTGTGATTTATTTATTTGTTTATATTCGTAATATAGAGTAAGCCAAGCCCGTTTTCTAGTTTCTCAACATTTTCATTGCCTAATACATCCAAATGTGATAGTATCCAAATTAGTTTAATCTCGTTACATTTATCATTTAGTTGTTGTGTACACAGTTTGTCAGAGAGTTAATCTGTTGTTAATAATAATTAAAATCTGTGATAAATGACTCCATTTAATGATGCTCTTTATAACTGCTGGCATATTGTTCCAAAGAGCCTTGTATGTGTTTTCTGTAGGGTTCGAAGATGTTGCCGCCCCTGTTGGTTGTATTTTTCTTATTACTTCCAACACATCCATGTGGTATCTGTATTGTTCATATGAAAACAAGTAAAATCAATAAAACTATTTGATTTGAAAAACCAATCATAGCATATCATATCGTATCGAATCGTATCGACATGCCGTGTCGTGTCATGTCATGTCATGTCAAGTCAAGTCAAAACAAATCATATCATATCATATCATATCGTATCATATCGATCGTATCGTACCGTACCATATCATATCGTATCGTATCGTATCGTATCGTATCGTATCGTATCGTATCGTATCGTATCGTATCATATATCATATATCATATAGCATATCATATAGCATATCATATATCATATCTCATAACATATCGTATCGTATCGTACCGTATCATATCATATCATATCGAATCGTATCGTGTCGTGTCGTGTCGTGTCGTGTCGTGCCATGTCGTGTCTTGTCAAGTCATATCATAACATACATCATATATATATAATTATATCATATCATATCATATTATACCTTACCATCCATATCATATCGTATAATATCGTATCATAGCATATCGTATCATATCGTATCAGATCATATCAATTCATATCAATTCAATTTAATTCATATCATATCATACCATATCATATCATATCATATAATATCATATCATATCATAGCATAGCACAGCACATCACATCACATCACATCACATCATATCATATCACATCATATAATATATCATATCATATATCTATCATATACCATATCATATAATATATCATATCATATATCTATCATATACCATATCATATATCTTATCATATATCATATCAATTCATATCTCTCATCGAATGGATCGAATCAAATCATATATCTCATCGCATCGCATCAAACCCATACCACATTCCGTAATATACCGTACCGTACCGTACCTTATCGTATCGTACACTTTCTTTGAAATAAATGAACAAGACGCAGTAACACAAATAAATAAACGAGACACAATAACGCCCATAAATATATGATATCCATAGACGATATACAAAACACTCGTAAGTAGCGAAATACAACAAAACATTTGTTAATAAAAAATACGATTACAAGCACTTTGATTAAACCAGACAAAACACAAAATTACTCTTAGATAAAAGAATTACGATAGAAAACACTAATAAATAAACATGGCAGTTCTAATCATATACTGGAAAAAGATGCAGTTGAAGATGAGTGCTTTAATATATTATTTTCGAGTTAATTTTCTTTCCATTTTGCAAAGAATCATAAAATTGCTCAGTCAGTGTTAACATCTTTGTAAATAGATTACACAATAAATTTTATGACTTCGTGGGTACTGTATGCATTGTATCTATGCCATACCGATAACCAGTAATGTTATTTTTTTTCTAATGCTATCATCGTATTTTTCTGTAGCTTAACATGGTCGTGATCTCACCGTCACAAGTATAATTACACTTCTTTTAAATCCTAGCCGACATTATTTGATGAAAGTGTGATCCCACCCTTTCACGTATAGTTATGGTGACCTTGTACTGTCGAATTCATGCATAAAATATATTTTCTATTTTGTTTTCTGCATAGTCTCTTTAGATCCAATAACCTATTCTTCTCAGACACAGTACCAAATTCTTCCCAGATTCCACTTTCCCCGGCTCAATACACCATTCTTTGCATACCCAATACTCCATTCTTCTCTGATCTTACTCTCCATTTTTTCTCTTACCCAATACTCCACTCCTTCCAGATTCATTTTTCCCCAGACAATATTCCAACTTTTTCCAGAGCCATTACTTCATTTTATTCCTAATCCAATACTCCACTCTTCTAAATTTTATTATAATGCTCTCCTTAAATCCAATACGTTTGCCATTCTTTCAAGATCCAATACTCACTACTCCAAAAAATCTATTACCCCATTGTCCTCAACCCAATACTCCGTTTCTCCCCAAGGCCCAACCAAATCTTATACATGTACCTGATACTGCCGAATTGCCAAGCGATGCATGCGACCCCCGAGATTTCTGTCAGCCAGTGGTGAGATACTGATGCACGGTAGTCGTCAACGTTATTATAAGAAGTAGTTTAATATTGAGCAACGTACCTCTTGCTACTGCTGCGAGCGATCAAAAGGTTTAGTCCGTTTGATCCTCATGGAGCATGCACAAATTCTAATCACATATTGCATAGAGAGGCTGAGAACGTGGAGAGGTGACAAGGGGGATTACTCTCGAGTTAGCTATTACCCGCTGGGATCCTGGCGATACATATAAAAGCATGAGTTCACTTCATATTTTTGTTTGGTTAACGGAGGGTGCGTGCTCGCGCGCGAGTGCATGTGTGTATGTGTGTGCGTGCGCGAGAGAGTGTGTGTGTGTGTGTGTGTGTGTTGTGCGTGCGTGCGTGTGTTCTTGCATATTTAAGATGCATAGATGCTTGATGCAATGAAAGACGCATTTTCCCTTTCATAAAAGAGAGAATTTAAGAGGACAAATCTGTACCTATACTCACTGACACTGTATTAATCACACATCGTGAATTTTGTCACGAGTATTGGCTTTAGTCATGCTTGTATCTAAGACAGTTATGTATACTTCCATTTCGCTTCTTTTTCCAACACGTGCTGAATTCGCAAAAGGGCGTTGTCCACTTAATGTTAGAAAATTTTCCAGCATTATCAGGGTGTGTGACGTCAAATATATGAATCTGAGATCAGTGTCTCAGACTGACCTTCCAAAGTTCATACACTTTCCATTACTCTTGAGACTTCCTGTTCACTAGTCAAATTGTAGATGTAATGAAACACTGACTGAAGTACAGTTTCATTGCTTCTAGTGACGCACGTTTCTAGAAAGCTAGCAGAGAATTTTTTCCCCAGTCAGCAAGTCAGAGTTTAAAACAAACCAGAGACAGTAAACGAGGGTAGGTGGATGGGTGGGTGAGATGAAGATCGGCAGAGTACGGCATATAAAAATGAATTGCAAGAGAAATAACGGATGTAATAGCATCTTAGTAATTATACGGTGGTTGCCTGCAGAAAATCGATCACCGTAAAACAGCAAAAGAAAACATTACCCGCAGTAAAGTGATCACGAGAAAGGAGCAATTACGAACGGACTGCGCGCATGATATCCGTCTATCTCAAACGCCTGTCAACAGTCTTAACGTTCAATTGAATAGCCACCATGGTTTCGAAGTTTCATGTATACGATTCAGTGTACATATAATTATTTTCATTCATTTTGTTTCCTTCATCAGTCTTGTAAACGAATCTCGTTCCACTTTTAAGTGTTTTGGCTGTCTGTCTGTCTGTCTGTCTATCTGTCTGATTATTCATCCGCTCGTACGACCATCCATCTCTCTCTTTCTCTCTCTCTCTCTAATATATACATACATGTGCATACACAAACAACATATACCTCAAAAAAGAATAATTTAATATAAACTAGAGTATCGTGAAAGAAAGAAAGAAAGAAAGAAAGAAAGAAAGAAAGAAAGAAAGAAAGAAAGAAAGAAAGAAAGAAAGAAAGAAAAAAATTAGAAAGTAAAATTTAGAAAGAAAGAAAAAAAGAAAGAAAAAAGAAAGAAAGAAAGAAAGAAAGAAAGAAAGAAAGAAAGAAAGAAAAAAGAAAGAAAGAAAGGAAGGAAGAAAGACAGGAAGAAAGAATGAAAGAAATTAGAGAGAGAGAGGATATAAGAAAGAATGAGAGTGCGTAGAACTTTAAAGGCTTACGCTCAAAGGGATATAACTGTGCAGAACCGACGATTATCATCTCCCCTTTTCCCCCTTCTCTCTTTCTGCTGAATAATTTTGCCACTTTTTCGTTAAAACAATGATACAGGGGACAAAACTGTCTTTCCAATTGAAAGCCGCGCTAAGCTCGGTCCTCGGGTTAGAAGTTGGAGAACGATTTCCACTGACAACCGTTCGCCATCATGGCTGGTCAAATGGAATGGAATTTGTGGAATCAGAAATTAGTATTTGTTCTTTTAGTGTCCGCTCACTCACAGATTGTACATGAGCAAAATGGTAAGTGTTATTTTTTTTATCACTAATGCATTGTATATATAATATATTTCTTCTTGCCTGCTTTAGATTGCAGTTTATTTTATTAATCTATTTTGTTGCTCTTTCGACTACTGTTCCTGTTGAATTTGTGTTTTTAAAATATGCTTGCTATGTATGATAGGAGCTGTCAATAAAGTATATAGTTAGTATAGTTGCCAGATATTTATTAGCTGAGTGAATATTATATTAAAATTAAAAATATTCATTAATATATAATACGTTTTATAAAAGTGTTATTTCTTTTGGAAAGTAGTATAGAAAAGAGAGAGATATTGGGCGGGGTGGACGGGGGGAAGAGAGAACATTATAACAAACAAACTTTCGATTTAATTGTTTAGTGTTGAATTAAGAAGAAAATATTTATACCGTTTTGGGACGCGCTGTGCTATAGTGTCTACAGCATATGGTGATCATTTACTTACAACACACTTTAAAAATAACTATGTCAGAAATTTAATTAAAATTGTGCATCCTGTTTCAGGAGAATAGGTACTTTCATCAACAAAATGAATAAATAGACAAACAACTGCATACATATTGTACCTCCACCTTCCATTTACACAGAAGCCTGTATATTCTCAGACGGTGTAAAATGTAAATTAAAAGCAGATATTTTACACTTATCTTCGAAGAAATGTCATTCATATCTCACTTGGCGAAGAATGTATAGTAAATTCAGCTTGTATATACCCAACTGCCAAAATGATTCTTGTATGGTCTAATTCGGCGAAGGATGTAAAATTAAAACAGCTATTTAATATCTAACTTCGTGAGCTTTTACGAAAATCATTTGCACATAGAGAACCACCAAGAGTAACACTAAAAGCAATTAATTTTTCATGATATTTGCACTTAGAGAATTATTATTGTAACATTAATGAGCAATTAATATTTCATAATATTTATGCAATGTCCTATGTGTTGAAACGCAGAATTTAAAAACAATATTAAATTATACATGTAGTTCATTCAATTCTAGTTTGGAAAATGATAGCATTAGTACATTTATTTTTAAAGTGTACATCATAAATGTGTTTTGACTGTTGTATATTGTCTTTTCACACAAAATACTTTTACTTTGTTCATTTTGTAAATGTCGGACTGTTTCCTGCTTAAAACTTAGTTTTGAGAAGTGGCTTTAACTCCTTGTACAGAGTGCATTCTCTATTCATGCTATGAATTATTCTGTTGAACTCCGCCTGAAACTTTGCTCACATCCTCAAGTGCAGCTTGTTCAGTATGTTTACAGATGAGTCTGTATTCTTTGCTCAGATAGCTTTTACACTATGTTTACAGTTCAGTCTCTATGCTTTCTCAGATAGCTTGTTCAGTATGTGTACAGTTCAGTCTGTATGCTTTGCTCATATAGCTTGTTCAGTATGTTTACAGTTCAGTCTGTATGCTTTCTCAGATAGCTTGTTCAGTATGTTTACAGTTCAGTCTGTATTCTTTGCTCAGATAGCTTGTTCAGTATGTTTACAGTTCAGTCTGTATGCTTTGCTCAAGTAACTTAATAAATGCAGCTTGCGCAGTCCGATGAAGTTGTGCACTTCTCTCAAATAGTTTCCTCTATTCAGTCTGCACAATCTGTTTCAAAATCACTCTCTACACTTCTTCCACATAGTTTACTCTATGCAGTCTGCACAATCTGTTTCAAAATCACTCTCTACACTTCTTCCACATAGTTTACTCTATGCAGTCTGCACAATCTGTTTCAAAATCACTCTCTACACTTCTTCCACATAGTTTACTCTATGCAGTCTGCACAATCTGTTTCAAAATCACTCTCTACACTTCTTCCACATAGTTTACTCTATTCAGTCTGCACAATATGTTTCAAAATCACTCTCTACGCTTCTTCCACATAGTTTACTCTATTCAGTCTGCACAATATGTTTCAAAATCACTCTCTACGCTTCTTCCACATAGTTTACTCTATTCAGTCTGCACAATCTGTTTCAAAATCACTCTCTACACTTCTTCACATAGTTTACTCTATGCAGCTTGTTTAAAGTCGAGACTCTACTCTTTGCTCAGTTAGATTTCTCAGTGCAGTTATGAAATATTTTTGATGCCTACTCTAGGAGTAACCTCTCAGGAAAAAAAAAATGGTTTTCCAAGTAAAGGACTGTTGCGACTGTTGAGACTGTTCAGGTTTACGTTGTCCGCATAATGCCTGCTTAGTTTTCTCTAGTTATATTATTATAAAGATATAGTACATATAATGTCTGCTTAGTTTTCTCTAGTTATATTATTATAAAGATATAGTACATATAATGTCTGCTTAGTTTTCTCTAGTTATATTATTATAAAGATATAGTACATATAATGTCTGCTTAGTTTTCTCTAGTTATATTATTATAAAGATATAGTACATATAATGTCTGCTTAGTTTTCTCTAGTTATATTATTATAAAGATATAGTACATATAATGTCTGCTTAGTTTTCTCTAGTTATATTATTATAAAGATATAGTACATATAATGTCTGCTTAGTTTTCTCTAGTTATATTATTATAAAGATATAGTACATATCTTTCTTTGCTCACCCTGCGTTTTATATGTTTATTATCTTAGCATTTTTATTTGTTTTCGTCCAATTGTCTCCTCTATCCTCGGCTTTATTTGCTTATCACGCTATGTATACGGTGTGTGACGCCTACGACGCACTAGTTATTGGTTATGATTATTATTGTTAATTAATCACCCATAACTAATTACAAGTGACGAGAATCTTAATTTATGTTATTAATAATTCTCCAGAAGACACCAATCGTTTCTCTCATTTGGCAGATGTGGGTTACTGTAAATGGTTTTTTCTCCAAAACAATTAAGACAACCATTTACCATCACACAATATTTCTGTAGGTGTAAATATTGTACTATAGAAGAAGATAAATCTGTCTTTTAGCGAGACCCCATCCACCCACTTCTCCAAAATATGGTTATCAATATGTGTGAGGTCAATATATTTAACAATAAATTTATTAAATCAACAATCAAATATACAAAAAGAAAATGAATAAAATCAAAAGACTGTTAATATCTACATCACTTCACAACAATTTTCAATTAACACTGGAAAATCATTCAGTTTATCCTAGCATAGACATAAGCAGTCACTTAACATAAATATAGTCAAGTTCAATAATACCATCACGGAAATGAAAGTAGAGTTTAAGAGAAATAATGAAAGTCAACGCACATAACCTTTTCCAAAGATGACAGCTGTCACCAACATATATTTCACAATCATGCAGTTTGCAACAAGTCACTTTCTTATTCACTAAATGGTAATGATGATGATGATGATGATGATGATGATGATGATGATGATGCAGAAGGTTAAGATGATGATAGTGATAAAATAAAAGACTGATACTACTATTACTATTACCATTGTACTGTTCAGAATTAAAGATAAAGAAGCTTTTATTTTTCTTTAGTTTTAAATTGCATCTACTTTTAATATTAAATGTGGCTAAATTTCCTTTACGTGTCAAGAAGTATTTTTTTTTAATTCGTAAGTTCATCCGACTTAAAGAAATAGCTGAATATATGTATTTACACTTATGCGTATGTATCGTAAACCGGCAGAGTTTGTTGTCGGTTCAAAGTTGTCTCCTCTGTGAATAATTTTACTCCACAAATACAATTCATCGTCGCTACAGTTAATATTTTTTTTTAATTCGGCATTACGACTCATTTCAAGAATCGAACACGCATGAGTTGAGGGCATACCTAGGATTAAAACTGTGAGAATAGTAGGCTTTCCTTAAATACGAAGGCAGTTAATCTATGATACAAACGGACGTAGCATTACCGCGCCTTTAACACCATACAAGCAAAATCTTTACAGTGAACACATGCTCCTGAGAAGAGGGAACACGTGATGAAAAAATTCAAACTCTCTCATGCAGCTCAGGAAATCGGCTGTCAGTAACAGCATGATGTTGCCTAGATACCAGGGGACTTATTATTTTAGGCATCCCAAAGAAATACGGCTTTATTGGATTGAGAATTACATTTCTCTTTTATCATTTTCATTCGTTTCTTTTACTTTTCTTTTTTTTTTGCTGTTCACTACTTTTAGTTTATTTTCTGGCCGAAAAAAATATTCAGATAGCTGATCTTTGAAATACTACTGTTATTCACAAATAGATATTTAATCTGACAATTGTTGGCTTCATATGGAAGTCATTAAGGAAATCAATTGGACGTTAAACGTATAATAATTATTTGTATGTGCGTTATGTGTCTGCTTTGCTCTGTCTTATTTGGTAAGGTTATTTGCATTACATAATGCTTTCCTTTCTTTCCAACTTGGAAATGTATGAACAATTGCTGTTTTTTGCGTTGTATGTGTATGTGTGCGAGCGCGCACAAAGGAGTCTGTATGAATGTGTACGTCTCCTTTCAACCGTATTTATAGTTCAATAGTGCGCCCCTTCATTCCCTTTGCTTTTCTCCTGACCTATTTTCTTTTTCTCCTGACCTATTTTGTTTTTCTCCTTACCTAATTTTCTTTTCTCCTTACCTACTTTGCTTTGCTCCTTACCAATTTTGCTTTTCTCCTTACCTATTTTGCTTTTTTCCTGACCTGTTTCGCTTTTCTCCTCCCCTATTTTGCTTTTCTCCTGACCCGTTTCGCTTTTCTCCTGACTTATTTTGCTTTTCTTTATTAACATTGCTAGCAATTGGAAACGATTTATTTAGACATAAAATCATAGTACTATAATATAAATAATAATATGTTCATATGTATTTTGGCATCATAATCTAAGTTCAGAAATTGCCATTAATCTGTTTTCCAACGTTTAGTTGACCGATGTCTAAAATTATAAACGACGAAAGAGGTTGGGTGTGATTTTTTTTTTTTAAAGGCAAACAAACAAAAGCAGTTTATTCTCGTTCGATATTTTGATCATTGACGCAAGGTTGCTTTGCTCCTGGCGTTTGCCGCTCATTTCCCGTTTGATGTATATTTAGCAGCCCTTTGTTGGAGCTTCGCCATGCAGATTAATTATTCAGCACCGATGCCACTGGCTTTCTCACCTAGGCAGAAAACACACACACACACACACACACACACACACACACACACATACATGTACCTATTTTCCGTTATCGGTTTTAAAAGGTGCATATGCTATACATTTGAGCCTTGATTTGAAGAAAGAATTGATATCTAAATATAGGAGCATAGTCACAATTAGTATATTTATTTTTTTGTATAGAGATACGTGATGGCCACCATAGATATTTTAAAATATTAACAAGGCATGACATATGTGACTGATTCACACCAGATTCACCCTAGCCGCTTTGGCAAGTTTACGCGCAATGAATAAAATCTAATGTGCACAAGCGTAATTTTGCCTCCAATTACGTCATCGTTTGAAGGCAAACGACTGCTAAATCATTTTTTTACGTCAGTGACCTTCACCTAATTTTATATCGGTGATGATTTCCTGACACACGTATTCCCATTACTAACGCCAATCCCCACTTAGCCTTACTGAATAGGTACCACACTCATTTGCATTAGTTGTAATGCATGCTGATCAGGCAAAGCACTGATTATCCGTGAGTTGTAAGAAGACGCCTAATTAGGCAACTCTCCTGTACACATTAGTTCGGATGATACGTATACTAAGGCACACAGATGGTCTATTAATTGTAATGACAAGTGAATCAAGCAACACATTTGTTCCCAGCTGCAATAATGGCACACAGATTAGGCAGCGCGCGTATTCTATTAGTTTTCATTACACTGAGATTAGACAGCGCTTGAAAGCATTAGTTACAACAACTTGCAGATTAAACAACCTTCTTGAACACACTAGTTGTTACGACATGCAGATTATACAACGTACTTGAAAACGCTAGTTTTGTAACGGCATGCAGATTACAGAAAGTTCTTGAAAACGCTAGTTGTAACGACATGTAGATTAGACAACTAACGTGTCCGTTTATGTTGCAGATGCTCGGGGAAATACACGTATTTATTCCCGTTAGCTGTAATTACATTTATATTATTCAAACACTCATGAAAACTTTTGTTGTAATGACAATCTGGCAGTGCTGTTGCTTCTATTTATAGCAACAGAAAGTAGAATAGAAGCAGTACATGCATACACATTAAAGTATGATCTTACTGTTTCTCTTTTATAGTTCCTTTTGATATTATGCTCCTTTATTTGTATTCATTCATTAACCCCACTCGTTAATTAATCCAGGCATTCATTCCTTTTATCTTTTTATTTATCTGTTTTGTTAGGATGTTTTATATTTTTCTTTAGTCTTGTTGATTCCTTATTTGCATGTTATTCATTTAAATATTTTAAATATTTATTTGGTTGGTTCTTTAGTCATTCTCTTTTAATTAATTTACTCACTTAATTAATTTAGTGTTTATTAACTTTTTGCTAAGAGCATGCAGCCACTAATTAATTAAATATCCGAGTGCATATTTATTTTATTGTTTTAATACACATTTATTTATTTACATACTTATCGAATGATTGCTTTAGAATGTGTAAGTTAATTAGCTGTAATATAATTCTATATATTTTGTATTGATTTGTTTGCTTGTCGGTTGTGATTTTATATTCGAGTGTTCTATTTAAATATTTTCCATAGCTAAAAATAATTCAGTGCTGTGTTCTGTGCTAATGTTTTCAAATGGAATCATTACAGGAATGAGAATTCGGGTGTTCAAAGACACCCCTTCCATTTTAGAACTGGAATGTTCCGGAGAAGGTCTGGACTCCGATACTGACGTGTTCTCTCTCTCTTTGTATCGCTCAGCAAGCAACAGTATCATCGCTTCTGCCAATCTGAAAAATGGCGAGTGTACCACGTCAGAAACATTTTCCGCATGCGTCAATGACGTCAAAGATCCCAGAAAATCCAGACTGAAAACCCTCCTTGTGAACCTACGAGAACATGAAGAGAAGGACTTTGGTTGCGATGTATCGAGTTTAAAAACTGGAGGACGATCCAGAATTAGCAAGTTAACTATTTCCTTAAAGGGATTCAGTAAGTAGTCTTTTCTTTAAAAAAAAAAAATGAAGAATAAAATAGAACGCTCCATATAAAATTAAAGCTTGTCCTCAGCTTTTGTGGACGAAAGAAGTCATCTTACGACATAATAGTTTCTGTTGTGTCGACGATATTCGGCGTGTTTGTCCACTGTTTCTGTTATAACCTAACAACCTAATACCTAATAACTTGTTTGGCTGCTTGAGCTCACGGAATGGAACCCTTTGCATAGCACTTATCATTCTGTATTAAATTCAATTCCAGTAGATTTCAAAACGTCTCGTGTTTCCAGCTACATATAATTCTTTATATATATATTTTTTAATTTTTATGCGAAATGACTGGTAATTTTTAATTTAACATATTTGCTTTAGACTCGTGTATGTTTCTAAGTATGTAAAATCCCTACCAGCACCTGAATAGAACTGATGCCAAGTTAAAGTAAGGTTATCTCTTTAAGCAGGCCTGTTCCATTGTGTCAAAGGCGTAACATTGAGTCTGCTAGAGTTAATACCTCAACAACGCTAAAGTGATAAGGAGAGCATTCAGAAACATGGAAAGGGGAGATCACTGATGGGTGCGCAGGGAGTTATAGGTGTCAATAGTAAAGGGAAATGAACAGGGCTGAAAGGAATGGAATCAAATAAGCCGCTAATGACCAGTACCAGACTACAAACAAAGATGGTTGTGTTACAGAAAATTATGAAGTTCAAAGCAATAAATGGAATAAAAGTAATTTGCATTGAGCAGAGGGGATCAAGTCTTTCTGCCATTATCAGGAACAAGAGCGGTGCACCACTGCGAATTGAAGCGATAGCATAGATTTATTCCAATTAAAAGATTTTCTGATGTGCCTTTATAAAATAAATGTTGCTAGAGTAAACGTGCTGCATAATCTATCTATCTATCTATCTATCTATCTATCTATCTATCTATCTATCTATCTATCTATCTATCTATCTATCTATCTATCTATCTATCTGTCTGTCTATCTATCTATCTATCTATCTATCTATCCATCTACCCTTTTCTTTCTTTCTTTCTTTCTTTCTTTCTTTCTTTCTTTCATTTTTCTTCTTCCTTCCTTTCTTTCTTTCGGTCAATTTTCATTTGTAAAAGATTACTTTGATTAACTGGTTAATTAATTGCCTGAGTTTGGGGATCATCGCGTGATTGATTGAAGGATGTATAAAGTGATCACAGACACCCCTGTAAATATTAATGTTGTGCACGTGTCGAGTTTTCCTGGAGGTAGAGCCATCGGTAGAGTAAAGCAATATTTTATTCTCGCTTACCTCATGTAACCGTCCACGCCACACGAACTTCTCATGAGAGAAACAATTATATCTATGCCTCGTGTAACTGTCCACGCTAGCTAGGGAACAGTTGTTTGCAAAGTAAATAAACGCTATTAACAATGCACACAAACTGCAATTGTAAGTAGCAAGCACATTGTTTAATCAGTAAAGGAACGCTACAATGCGATCTTTCTTCCAGTTTTATTTGTACGGAAATCCACATGCATCAAAATTAAGAAAGAGTGCAGTATATGCAAGTTCGTCCTTAGCTAGATTAAAATAATTTATCTTCACACAGCATTCGTTTTCATCAGTAAACATTCACAGATTGTCCAAGCCAACGTACTTTCCACACATTTCTATACAGACTGTTGAATGGACAAATTGTACACAGATGGATTTGAGGTACACGAACTAGTTGAAGGAACACATTTGTATACATACTGGTTGACGGGACACATGTTGTATATAGACTGATTGGAGAAACCATTTGTACATAGACTGGATGGAGGGACACATTTGTACATAGACTGGATGGATAGACACATTTGCAGTAGCATTGTCTCTCATACTCATATAAAGTATTAATATTTGTATGGGCGATAGAATAACGTAATAATGGCTTACGTAACCGTTAAAAATATCGATTATCAGTGAATAACAAACTTACATGTCTATTACCTGAAGCTGCAAAGAGAAAAGGGTACTCTTACTCTTTTCTTACAAAAAGAAATAAAACTAGAAAGAAAGAAAGAAAGAAAGAAAGAAAGAAAGAAAGAAAGAAAGAAAGAAAGAAAGAAAGAAAGAAAGATAGATAGATAGATAGACAGACAGACAGACAGACACACACACACACACACACACACACACACACACTCACACACACACAAAACACACACACAGAAAGAAAGAAAGATAGCTGAAATTAAATTATGCATTCATACCCCACATCACAAATGAAGAAAACATGACTACCACAAAACTCAAATGTTGGTCATATAGTTATTTACAGAACATCATCACTTGATTAACATTTCCATCGAAAGAAAGCAATGTCAAGACAGAAATTCCACGGTGCAGAATCCATACTACCTTTCTGAGATAAGATATATTAATTAGTAGCCATGTCGGATACATATAGAGACGATTAAAATGTACCCATCTCGGAGATGTGCGTGTGTGTGTGTATGTGTGTGTGTGTGTGTGTGTGTGTGTGTGTGTGTGTGTGTGTGTGTGTGTGTGTGTGTGTGTGTGTGTGTGTGTGTGTGTATATATATATATATATATTAGTGTGGAGCTAACTTGAGATCATATGCAGCCAAATAGACTGGCTGTCAAACAGATAAACAGGACAGACAATTATGTATGCATGTATATATGAATGCATAGAATTACCATGCATCAGTGGTTATGTTTTGTCTCGCAACTAATTTCTCAGTACATACATGATGCTTCCTTTAGTTAGTAATATATTTTTTTTATTTACGTCATTTGTTTAAGGAAATCTTACAGATGTGTATACACTACAGTTCATTGTGTCTGAATGCATATGTCTTTTCTTAAAGGAATCATATAGATATACATACTGTACTGTCTCGTATGTATCTTTTCGATACTCTCTTTTTAGCAAACGTTGATTGGTATTTTGTGGTAATATAAAATTATATATTTTTTTAATGGTTAAGATATCATTTCGAACTTTATTGACTCGTGAAATTGGTCGTGTTAACTTCCGCCTGTTGTTGATGTAGGAATTTAAGGAGGAAACAAGAACTGCACTAAATGTTATTGTTGCCGTCGTACTGTCTCACAGTACAGGTAATGCATCTTCATCAGAACTCGACCCCACCGTCCTACGAGGGGAGTGGCATAACCCTTTTATTCTCTACCTTTGTCCCCGCTAACGCATACCCGTGCACGTATATTTTGTGACCCTTTCTTTTGCACGCTCTATTGTTTGACTTTTGAAGTCAAAGTGCATTGTAAATAGGACAGCGTTCACTTCCATTTGCGACTAAGGAGACTGATTCAACCTTGAGCTGAGCCATATTGGCATATTTATTATTACTTTCTTTCCCAAGAAAGATATAAGCAGCACAGTGACCATTGAGTGAATGCTTATATTGTTACAGAACTTTTATTTGAATAATATCCCCCGTCTCTCTGATAGACATGTATTTGTGTGGTGTAACGTCTCATTATGCACTTCTGATATAAAGTTGTATAACGTAGTATACATTTGTGGTTACGCATTCTCACATTTTGAGGCATATTATGAACGACTGATTGCATGTGGCATGGCTGATAAAGCGTGATACATTTATAAACGTGTGGTTACATAAGTTTGATAAATTTTGATACATTTATAAACGCGTGGTTACGTACGTTTGATAACGTTTGATACATTTATAAACGTGTGGTTACGTACGTTTGATAAACTGTGATACATTTATAAACGTGTGGTTACGTACGTTTGATAACGTTTGATACATTTATAAAGTGTGGTTACGAACGTTTGATAAAGTTTGATACATTTATAAACGTGTGGTTACGTACTTTTGATAAGTTTGATACATTCATAAACGTATGGTTACGTACTTTTGATAAAGTTTGATACATTTATAAACGTGTGGATATGTATGTTTGATAAAGTTTGATGCAATTATAAACGTGTGGTTACTTACGTTTGATAAAGTTTGATGCATGCTATGGTTGTGTAGTTTTGGTCTTTCATTTGAAAAATGAAATATATTACGGACGTGTGTTTACGTACTCCCATAAAATTTGATATGTATTATGGACGTGTGCTTGCGAACATATTATACAGTTCGACGTATTGTGAACATGTAGTTATCTAGTTTCGATACATGTTACGAATATGCTTACCTTAGGGGTTTGTTAGAAACCGAGAAGAGAGTACACAAATCCGGTGTGTGCAAGTTATTTTTCTTTTTTTTTAAAATAAAAAAGATAACTTTGTTCTTTAGCATGTGCTATACAACTCACTGATAAGTATTTATAAGCCCCTGTCTCCACAACAATTCTACTTCATTCTTTCTACTCACAAACACAGACACATACACACACACACACACACATACACACACACACACACACACACACACACACACACACACACACACACACACACACACACACACAGAAATATGTAACCTAGGTCTGTCTGACAAGAAGATCAAATGTTTTCTCACTTAACAGATTTGCAATCAGACTATTGTTAAGTAAAATATAAATATTCAAAATATTAACTATAGATATATATTCATTATTAGTGTGTGATAATATTTGTTTCATGTGTCAGAATGTAAGATGTGACAGAACTAATTTAAAAGCAGAATGTATAATTTAGTACGTTGATAGGGTCACCCATACATCATGCATGTTAGCCATTTTCCTCGGGAAATCGAGATTTGTCTCAATTATAGAATTATTAGTAATTCAATCCTTTTATGTAAATAGACCTCTTGATGTGTCTCAGGTGACGGATTTATGCGAATTTATTTCTCGAGACCATTCGTAGTCAAATCAAGGTCATCTATATCTGCTGTGCTACGCTGTGTTCATATGTAGAAAGTTAAAGACCAAGTGTTCAGGAATCCACTTCAATCATACACATTTAAAAACTTGATATTTCAAGTATGTCAACATTTATATACATCCTAGTAAAGTTTAAGTAGCTATCAACTTTTATCAATGGTATTTTATTAGGGTTACAAGTGGAATTGAAACCAAACCTCTCTTTCAAGGACGGGATCGCCACATGACGACACAAAGTGGCCTAAATGCTCTGAGTTAGGTTGTTTCTTTGTTCAGTGTACAGTTAAGGTTTGCAATAGCACGAGACATTTCCGTTTGTCAACTGCCATACCTCCAATATAAAACAGTTGATTTTTAGTTTTTGTGTAGTAGCATCGAATACCTCGGAGAAGATATCGCGTATTGTTGTTGTGGTCGCTTGTATAGCACTATACATTGGTACACTGACTGAAATTTTATATACATTATTAGAACACCACAACCTATTTGTTGATCGTAAGTGCACCAGGTGTAAAAGAATCTAGGGCAATCGCACAAATAAGCTCAATCAAGAGATGTAGATGTTCTGAAAATGTATATAAAATTTAAATCATTGTCTCAGTGGATATTGCAATACTCAGAATGAAAACAACTGTTTCTGCGATCAAAATTTACGCGATCTAAACAACTGTGTTTGTTTTGCTCGGAAGATATAAAGCTGAATATCGTATAATATCTGTTGAGATTAACATCGTACTGATAATAGATTAGACCATATATTGGACCTCGTTCGGTGGAATTTTACCGTAATAGTTAGTCTGGTGGAGTTGGGTATTCGAAGTTGAAAATATCTCTACCCACTTTCTAACTTTCAAACGTGGTTGCCTTCCTTACGGAAGTGCTGTCCTCAGTTAGATGGAACATCTGAAATGTTAAATGGTACACACTTTACTTTGTAAATTAATGGTCTTCGGCTTTGTCAGATGAACGTGGATGGATAGACACACAACTGCGGTGGACAGACCGTTCGGCATTTTATTCTATGCAGTGATGTCTACTCGCTACAGAGCAAACAGATCCCTGACAGACGAAACATTATTTATCTAATTAGACAGGTCTACCATATTAGCTAGACAATTGTCTGCTTGATGAATTCCAAATTGCCATCTTTATTTTGACACATGATTACTCCAACGAGAAAACACTTACACTCTAGACTCATGGGAAATGTATATCTATTAGAGATGAGTATGAGTATCTAGTAATACGGTTGTGGGCATTTCATTGTCACAACAGTTATCTGGAATTTGATGATATGATAAACCTGAGTATCTAGTAATGAGGTTGTGGGCATTTCATTGTCACTACAGTTATCTGGAATTTGATGATATGATAAACTTTAGTAGCTAATAATGCGGTCGTGGGCATTTCATTGTCACAACAGTTATCTAGAATTTGATGATATGATAAACAAGGTCGGGTCACTTCGACATTCAACAATGTATATAACAAGCAAGTATAGAAATAAGCAAATTTACTCTGCCACAATATTCTAACACAATATCATATTTTATTAATTTTATTAATTTTATTAATTTTCTTCAATGGGCATCACCCATGCAAGAAGTCCGTAGAGGAAGGAAGAAAAAAGTACAAGTGTGTCAAATCAAACACAGGCAATGTCGTATTTCTAGATTGCGTTGGCTTGTACAGGTGCGGGTGCCGTGTGTACCCGAACATAATATGTTATGGTTTTTACAAACGTTTGCAGACACTCCAGAGAGCACGAGACCCAATGATATAGTTCAGTATCGCTGTTCACATGTGTGCGCTCACACACGAATACACGCACGCATATGCATACACAATCTGGTCAAAAAGGAAAAAAATATATAAGACGAAGAAGACTACAGTGCGAAAGACATAATCCCGCGCAACGACTGGCTATCGTGGTTTTCAAGGGACACAACCCATTTCTTATCGCCAAGCTCCAGAATAGCCTACAGTTTCAGGCTCTCTGCTGTCTTCGCCATGAAGCCAACTCGAATGGTGGAAAGAAAATGGAAATCACTTTTCGCAGCGATCTGCATGCTGACTGGAATTTTACTGACTTCAGTTGATACAAGTGGTTGGTAGCATTTAATCATGAGTATTTCACATTTATTTATATATTTTCTTTGTTTTGATATTCGTTTGCTTTTGACGGCACGTTGTGCCGTTTAGAATGAATGAATTTAGTATCATTGCTTCTGAGATTACTGGTATTTATAATTTGTTACATGAATAACACGATGTTTCAATAAATCTCCGAGCAGAGACCAAAGAGAAATACTTCTTTAAAATGTGCATGTGTTTGTGAATAATTTATTTCTTATCATTAATTTACATCAGGTAACGATAGGTATCGTCGCCGTTACACGTAGATATTGATTGTCAGTATATTGTATTTTACAGATTAATTTATACAACCGATGTCATATTAAATGCTAGCAATGAACAACCCTGCTTTGAAAGCATAGATACATATATTTCCAAACGCATAAAACTACGTTTTTATAATCGTGTATTGGTGAAGTGAAATATTAATTATTATCGCAGTACGAATACTAATTAGCAAATAGGTTTTTTTCGCTGGCTTCATGTCTCTACTCTCTGAATATATTCATTTACAAATATTCAATTACTAACTTACAACAGTGATGTCATTCCGGTGTGCCAACATTTATACTTTTATAGGGATGACAGCACACAGTTTCAGAAATATTCCAACCATTCAGGAAATATTGTGTACTGGCAGTGCGCTGGAATCGGACGCGAATTTGCTTTCCTTAACTTTGTTTCGATTTTCTGACAACTTCACTCTGGCATCACTTAACATGGGCAACAGAGAATGCTCCACGTCGGCCACATTTTCATCGTGTCTGATTAGAGAGAGCGACTCCAAAAAATCAACCATAAGAGCTCTCGTGACTGACCTGCAGGCAGGAGAAAGTCAGAAGTATGTTTGCGAAGCATCGAGTCTGAAGCCAGGCGAGAGGATTAAAGTGGCTTATTGGTCCCTGACAATCACGGGAAAACGTATGTATATTTTTTTATTTATTTACACACAAAAGGTTTCAATTGTATTACATCAACGAAAGCTGCAGAACGATCGATGACGATGTTTGACTGATGAATGTCTTCTTTGTCCTTTTGTTTAATGGTCTTGCTCATACGTGACGACTTCTCGAACGGTCTAAGAATAACAATCATTTGCACCATTGTCTTGCTTCCTTTAATGTTTATTAATGTCAATATTTCAGAATCTTTTTTTAAAGATACTCCTTTCCCTTTATTAAAAGAAACTCGAAGTAAAGTAATACATTTTAGTTGCTATATTTATCATTCTGTTTAAATGCATTCTGATTCTATTCCTCAAAGTTCTATGTGCACCCTTGTAGTAGTCAGTGGAGGGAGGTGTTCTTGCTATGCTTTGTGCATGGGCACGACATTGTCATGGGCTAGGTTTCGCTGCTGAGTGATTTTCTTCACAATTATTTATACTGCTGCTAGAGTTAACTGCCCTTGAAAATATGCTGATAGTGATCTACTACGAAGTTGGACTTTGGTAAAAAGAGAATTCTGTTGCTTGTTTGCATACTTTGCCAGTTCAGATTTTTTTTAAAGACAAACAAGAAATATGAACAAAAGTAAGAAGTGATTCCTTCCCTTCGCTGTATGACCTGAATTCTGTTTACAAAATTGAAATGTACAATGTCAGTTGGGATGGAAGGGTATCTGTTCGAGAAATGAGGAGGCGCAACTCCCCTTCACAGTGGGAATTGAGATTTCAAAAGTTAATGAAAATATTACTCTCTACTAATGCAATTCTATCTCAAACATAGCAACCAACCACACACACACACACACACAAACTTTTAATATTTGCACAATCACGCGATTACTTAATTAAATAAGTTCAATAACAAACACTCGATTATAACCTCGTCCCACAAAAATATGGAAAACAAAAGAAAAAGAAACAAACTGACAAAATCTATTAAAACTAACCACTATAATTTTTAGTACTAATTATTAATTAAAACAGAATTGTTAAACAAATGACAATATTCTGCCGCTATTATCGCGTTATCTACCTGCGTAAAGTGACTCAACTGGAAGTAAAGTTTCCTTCGTAACTGACGCGCTTAAAAGGAAGATTATCTCATTCATCGTACTCAGCTGGAAGTAAAGTTTCCGCTCCCCAAAAGATTAGGGTTTGAATTCCACCCTTCTCGCGACACATCGAAACTTCCGCCAGGTCTGAAGGTTGCGGACAATTCCGGTCTACGGTAAGGTAGAATTTGCGACCTTCACGGGTCTTGCCTGACTGGATTAACAAGCAATTATGATGCCACCCATGACAGACAGTAGCCTGATCACAGTCTGGTCACTGAGTTCTACAGTCTGTCTGGTCACCGACTGGCTATCGACTATTGACTTTTCTTAATAGTCGACCGAACGCGAGTATCCATATGCTTTGCCGAAGAGTATTCTGAATAGTCCCTAGATAGACTTAAAGTTCATGTACTAATCACTTTGAATCTAATACCACCACCTTACTTCTTAAATTGATAGCTACTCACTTTAGGTAATCAGTGAAACATGTATCTGTATTCTGCAGTAAACACTTATTGAAACTCGTGAAACAACAATGAGACATTTGTGCGAGCGAGCGAGAGAGAAAGAGAGGAGAAAAGAAAGCAGTAAAGGAAGATAAAGAGAGGGAACATGGGAATAAGGTCGATAATATCAAACACACCCACACACACATAATTATATACATACACGCACGCAAACACATGCAGATGCACACAGGCATATACATACAGAGGCACACACATACAGACGCACATGCATATACACACATATACGTGTGTGTGTGTGTGTGTGAGAGAGAGAGAGAGAGAGAGAGAGAGAGAGAGAGAGAGAGAGAGAGAGAGAGAGAGTGAAGAAGAAAATTAAATAGCTGAGAAACCAAGGGTGGGAATATTGAAGAACAAAGAAGATTACAAGAGAATGATTTAGAATAGGTGATAGATAAATTGAGATAAAGACGAATACAAGGAAGAGTCAGAAGACTGAGCAATAGACACCCATTTATATCTATTAAAAAAGAGACTGGTTATTTATTTAAAGAATCAGGGAAGCAATCCCGAGAGGTTGAGAACGAGAGAGGAGATAACTTTTATGTCTGACATTAAGCAATTCGATGTCGTGTACAATACAATCTCACTTAACATCGGGAAGATCGACGGAGTTCGATTGTCAATCGTGATAAATCTTGACAGAGATAAACATTGTAAAATTTGTATACATCTCGTTTATTTGCTTTATCAGTACATTTTCTTAATGTCTTTATGATAAATATCAGTTTAATGCAGCAAACGTTAAATTGTGTGTGTGTGTGTGTGTGTGTGTGTGTGTGTGTGTGTGTGTGTGTGTGTGTGTGTGTGTGTGTGTGTGTGTGTGCTTGTAATCGAAAATTTGAAAAAGAGTAAAATGTATTTATTAAAACACTAAGACAGATGCTTGAAAAATTCCAAGATTAATCATTTTACTAATATATATATAAACTACGGAAAGTAACATTAACGCGGGCTATTTATAATTTCAGTCTGTTTTACACAAAATAATTTGTTCTATGTCTTTTATACACTTTAGTCATTTTCTTACCTAGCTATATCATTATTGTCTCCACATACATATTTTTGAATAATGAATGCATATCACATTGTTATAGTAACATAAACACATATCAGAGAATCAATAGAGCTAAAAGCACATTACATTATAGTTGTTCTTTATGTACTAATTAGTATTTCTGCCTGCATTTAATTTGATCTCGCTTGTAATATTAACATGGTAACGTGAGAAATAACCCTGGCATTTATTACGGATGCATTTGCAGTTAAGGAACAGCAGAATGCCTTCGAAGACTACTCTTGTTATTGCATTATCTGCTGGAAACGCGTTGCTTTAGGTGTAATCTTACAGTTTGCTATATTTAATTATAGCAATCTGGTGTTATGTGAAAAATACGTCTTCCAGTTTTAACGAATACCCGAGGTACACGCGTTCGAATTGCAACATTTCTGTAACTATCAGATTGTGACTTGATTGACGTGCCACCTGGAATAGACTATTTCACTTGTAATTTCTGTTTTTTGAGGCCACTGAAACTCGATCAAGAATTACGTAATCACGTGACGACATATAACATTTGTTTCATTTGCAACAGTGACTATAACTACTAAAATCCACATCCACTTGATGTAACTGCAATAATGTCTAAGAGCCAAACACGTGGGTTTTTTCAAGCTCTTTGCTTTATCAGTTTTAAATTGTAAACTAATTATTATACGAAGTTCGTAATATATTTACAAGTGTGACATTAGTATAATAGCTATACCATGTTGATTACTATTTGAAGACATTTTGTTTGAACTGTAATGTGTTTATTTTCCCTAAAGGCCAGACCTTTAAGGTGTAAGATTCCAATGCTTACCCTAAAGACGGAATGATTAAGTTGTAACATGAATGGCGAAAGCCCCGTGGAGACCACATAGATTGTAACATGCACATTGTCCATGAAGATCAAATATTTAAATTGTAGCATGTCTGTTCTCCATGAACATTGAACGTTCTTGATGCAATCACCGAGTGTACCCCCACCCCACCCCCACTCCCCGTGTATATATTTCCCATGATACCAAATGTTTGATATATAGCATATATGTTTTCTATGTGGACCAAGAGTTCAAGTTGAAGTAATTGTTTTTTCCTTAACCAAATGCTTATGCTGTAGCATGTCTCTTTTTTATGATGATCACAACCTTAAATTGTGGTATATTTACTTTTATTGAAGAATATATTTAAGTTATAGCATGTCCACTTTTTCATGAAGACCTCATGCTTAAATTGCTGTATATCTACTTTCCATGAAGAATATGTTTACATTATGGCACGTCTTCTTTTCCATAAACACAACTAGTGGATGTTATAGCAGACCACCCCAACCTGTATCCCACTATACCAGATTTAATGATTTTACTTTTTCCTAGAATACTGTATTTTCAAGCTGAAATTCAGTACAAGATATTTCCACACTGGATAATCGGTGACAAGTTGTTCATTTCTGCTTTCCCATAAAGTCTTGATTAGCTGTGATATAGCATTTAGTTAGTTTGCCCAAAGACCAGACGGTGTGCTGTAATATTTATTGGTTTGTTTTTGCTTGGAGACTAAAGTGAAAACTATATAATATCTCTAGTTCGTAATAAAGATAACTGTTAGGTTTTCACATCTCTACGTTTGCCCTTGAAGAAGAGATGTTTAGACTGTAACTTTGTATTTTTTTCGAAGATCAGAAGTAAATCCGCAGACTTCTGTATTTTAACGTGTCTCGCTTGCTTTACAGCTACATGAATGAACTCCGTTGCCATAATAATTAAGATCAAGGAGACAACCCAAAATGAGTCATCAAACGCAGTTTATGTATAAACTGACACTGTATGCGATTTTCTCGAAAGGGTCCAAACATTTCTTTCTTTTTAGCATCCAGTATCTGTTCAGCAGAGTGCATATTAATGCACCGAAACGCTTTTAAACACACTGTAATACATAACACTTCAGTATATTGAATGCGTGGCAATGTAACTACGAGAAAAGAGGTGGAGATACATGAGATATGCACGAAACTTAGGCGTAGTATTTTTTTAAAACCTGAAGCATTTCAGGAAAACAAGTCCCTTTACGGATTGACTACTAATATTTCATCTTCCTTAGTAATGAATACCCGGCTGAGGGGTGTCCTAAAATATAATAAAGACATTTACTAACTCACAAAAAGTAAACATGATAAAAAATAAAAAAAAACGAATGGACTGAAAGAGGACAACAATTATAATGTTTAGTTTTAAGCAGTCAGGAATGTGTGTCCTTCATTTAACTCAAGTGACGATATTATATATCTTATTGTCATGCAAACCAAGGCATGGGTCACACCAAGCTTTGAGTCTTTAGAGACTAGATAATGCAAACAGTGAACAATATAAAAATACAGTTTATATCTGAACGCGCTATAAAACTTAAAGGGAAATTGAAATTCAAAGCATGAGAACCGATGGTTTCTCTCTGAAGTTGTTTTGCTACATTATCGATAAACAAACAAAGAAATTTGACGCATTTTACTGTATTAATTCATTCGCTTGCGTACATACATTCACCACCCATTCACGCACCCACACCTACATCCACACACACACACACACACACACACACACACACACACACACACACACACACACACACACAAAGCCACAAACATACATCCACACACGTATTCTACAGTCATAGCTTTGTACAAAGGTGACGGTTGCTGAACGAAGTCTTATATAAATAATGGATTATCGGAAGCAGGTCACCCAAACCTCAGCGGTTCCATGAAATGGATAGTGATCCAACTCTGCGCGTGAATAATTTAGTTTAATGCAGTTTACGTTCCTGTTTTATTAGCTACAATTATTTTTCAAATATTATTTTGGTGTAATTAAACTTACTCTCTGCAAACTTCTTCAATTTATTGATATTGGTTTTCTTCTTGGCTGCAGTTTAACACTCCTTCTGCTAATGCTATTGATCTTCAAGTTAAATATGAAATATTATTGTATTGATTCAGACGAAAAAATGTCTATATATCGTTTCTTTCCTCTGCGTCCCCAGAAATGCTAATTACTTAATTTGCAGGCGCTGGACTGCTCAATTCTGCTTTTGCATAACCAACATTACGCTTTCATTTCCAAACCTTACGAGCGCTTCTTCCAATATACCTAATTAAATCGTTGTACTATGGATGTGTACAAGTGGGTCAAAGAGACATTCAAATAGTACACACACACACACACACACACACACACACACACACACACACACACACACACACACACACACACACACACATACACACGCGCGCGCGCATGTACTAGCTTGTACCATGGTTAGAGCAATAATTTATTGTAAGCCAGGTCCATAATCAACGTAACGCTGGTGCTCCCCCCCCTCCCCCTTTAGGTAGCTTAATCGCGCGTTTATGCTGTAAGGGAAATAACTTTAATAGAGCCATCGCCTCGGCCTGATCAAAGCAACGCAAGGGAAGTAATTCTTTCAACTACAGCTCCTCGCTCTGACTTGGACACATTCCTAGCTGTGCAAAGACTCGAAGGCAGGAATGGTAATGCTAGCAGCCATGGCTAAAGGACTGCAAACATGTGCAGCGAAGTTTGGAAATATACTGGGGATACTTGCAATGGCAGTGCTTCAAGTTTCCGGACAAGGGAAAAACGGTAAGTATTTTTTTTATATATATATATTCCTTTTCTTTGACAGCTGTTTGAAGTAAAAATAGAGTATCGGCACGAGGAAAATATTGATTTAGGCTTCAGGTAATTCTTAGCAAATCGGTAGTTGGTAGACTGTATTTGGTTTATGGTGATGTTTTTGTTGTTTTGTTTTTGTTTATGTTTTTGTTGGGGAATTTAGTAAGCAAGAAAGCAGAAAACGATGAAACAAGCTAAGAAAAAAAAATAGAAATGCAACATTTCGAAATAAGAAAAACGCCTCCAGTGCCTCTGCTCGAAGTTCTGTCTTTTGTCACTTGATGCGTGTGCATTAATGTAAATGGAATGAGGCTTGGAAACCTCTCTGTGAAATACATAGACAATTACTTTTATGTACTTTGTACATTAACGAACTCACATACAACAGAATGCTGCTGCATTAAATGCAATGTGCTAATTTGAGTACGTACAGACACACACACACACACACACACACACACACACACACACACACAAAACATGTGTGAGTGTGTGTATATGTGTGTGTCCGCGCTTTTTATTCAGCTAAATATAACCAGAGTTTCCAAGACACTGTTTCAATAGTCTTCTCAGAACTGTAAAGCTCACTCTATTGTTTCAAAATGCAATGTTTTGTGTGCATTACCTTATCAAATATTGTATATGATAAAGAAAATATGGAAACTACATTTCAGAGTTTCGGCTCTATAGATGCATTATACAATGCCTTTCGCTGCCTATCGATATATAGTTGGACTTCAAGCTGCACTTTGAAATTTAAAATTTAAACTCGTCAAATTCCGCGGTAAAAAAGCGTTTTAAGAAAGAACATTAAACAAATTTTAAATTATTAGAAACGAAAACTAAATTAAATAGATCTTAATTTACCTATTCATAAAAATAAATTAACTTTCAATGAAAGAATATATTTATTTCGAAAAAAAATATTTGCTATGTGTATAAATTATAACTCGGTAAACCTTACGGCTAAGAGTACAAGAGATTATTTGCAAATAAATTTCTTTTTTTTCAGTAATACGATTTACAAGGAATGATTTCTACTAAAATTTTTAAATAAGTTATCAACTCTATAAATTTATCTAACATCACAGTAACTCGTCATTTTATTTTTTCTTTACTTTCGCTACTCCAATTTTTAACATTGTTCATTGCTAAGTGCCACAGTGACGCATATGCAGATATGTTTTCATTGTCTATTCCCTTCTGCTCAAAAGTAAAATTTCTTCATCCGCTCTGATTTGATTTATAGAAGCACTAGCTACAGGTTAATGCCTTTGCGCGCCAATCACCCTTTCACTTGGCGCGAATGGTTGGGCGGGAGGGCGATGGAGGCTGTTAAGAGCCCTACATCCAATATCATATATTGATCACACGCCGCGGGTTCAATGCGGGACATCCGTTTTCAATTTGTAAATTGTTTTCCCTGGAGGTGTTAAGTGGAAAAACGATTTTTTTTATACTGCACACGCTACCAGAAGCTTGTTAGGCAGCCAGGAGTTGGCCTTGTCATATGTGTTTGGCGTGGAGCTTGGATATACGTCACAAAAGCATGAGTCGAAATTAAACTGTAGCTTCAACGTATTGACTTAGGAAATTATAATATGACGCTTTCAGATGCCCTCTCCCCAAGCATCTTCATTTTCTATCTTGTTAGAGATAGGTCAAGAGAAACAGAGACATTTATTTTGATTCATATATATACGCCGATAGTCCCAGGCAAAAATATATATAATTTAAATGTTTGGCGAAGTAAATTTGCCTCTCTCTATTTTAAAATGTAATTGTTATATAAATTGTTTAATTGTCAGAGTAACCCGACCTTGGGCACTCCTTATGACAGGTATGCTTGAAAGTGTCAGAGTTTGAAGTAAACACCCGAGTTGAGAACATGCTAGAAATTTCTTATGTAATGCAAACTACACGAACTGGGTGAGTAGTTTTTATTAGCCAATGGTTATGATTTACAAGAACGAGCCAATTGGCTGAGATATAAAAGTTTACCTGGTGTAGAGAAATCTGTTGTCTGAATTTGAAGTGGCAAAGAAGTCTGGTCTTAAAGGCAGCTGTTAGCTTGATGGTGAGTTAACTGACTGGTTGAGAGAGAATGGAATTAGAAATATTTCGTGCATTTTACTATTGATATGTTATACTTGTGTTTTACATAGAAATATAGTATGTGAGTAGACTATTATTTCTACAAATATTTGAACTAAGCTGCTCATATGTAGTATGCTAGATATTTGATATTGATTTGATATACATTTCAGGCTAATAAATACCGTTGCAGAAAATTGTAAGTTGAGTGTGGAATATAAGGAAGAATGAAGTTATAAAGCAAAAGTCTGGAAAATTAGGTTTGCTCTCTGATTATATTTTGCAGTGAGTAAGCAGCCTTTCTATTGTTATTTGAATCTACTGGTTCACTGCTTGTAAACCATTATGATTGGTGAAATGTCGGAATTGTCTTCCATGCTGTGTGTGAGTGTAAAGGAATACACTACACTCCTTTGACATATGGTGGCAAAGTATGCTGACTACCATGAGAAAATTTCTGGTATGGAGAAGTAGTAGAACTGACTACAATTACCTTTCTGCTTGAATGAACTGGTATGGTGGAAAAAGCCTAGGTTGACTTTGAGAGAACAAGTGGTGAATCTGTTTTAAAGTGAGGAAGGAAACATATGGAGCTTGAACTGAGCTGTAATTTGTGACATTTCCAATTTCCAAAACTCAATAATCAATATTCTACAATGTTTGCCTGAGGAACAATCTCTAACCAGAGTTACGATTTTCATATATTGGAAAGGAAGAGAAATTAGAGTTAATACAGTTAATTGGATTCTTGACCTGAATCATAGATGCAGTTCCGTAGAGAGGATATCTGAAGAAATTTGTCGTCAACACAATGCCAATGTCTCCTTCAACTCATTTCAAAGTCAGTTGAGCACATTGGGATCGTCTGGAATTCAGAAAGGCAATGGTGGTGGTTGTCTCAGCCTCACACCACCCTGGGATTCTGTGGTAGATCATAGTCTGAAGATTACACAAAGCCTCCCCAAGACAAAAAGCATGTCGTAGAGTCAATGCTGATCAAACAGGACCAGAGATGGCTGACAGCTGAACATAGCTGTAGCAAGAATGACTGAGTGAAGACTGAAGTCTGAAGACTGCAAGTTTGAAGCTTGAAGTTTGAAGGCATGCCCACTGTAACAACATGGGTGCATAGCGCTTTGATATAATTCATAACTTTCCACATCACCTCTCATTTTCTCCCCAATCATTCAACTTACATTTTATCTGCAAGAGAATTGTTTGGCTCTATTACACACTCCATTCATCAATAGATAATTTCTAATAAATAAACTATACATATTAATGTATCAATAGAAATTCTAACATATATCAATCAAAATGCATGAACAATAATTTTAACATAAAATCATTCGAAGTCTAATTTCACACATTATCGATCAGACGTCTTACCACTGCCTGGTACCAGACTTTGAGAATATTTATTCGCAAGTGTTTGTAACAAGGCTTGATTGAATATTTATTAACTCACGCCTCAATGGACCTGAATTACCGTTTTAACCCTTTCTACACCTGCTCGTATCTGTGCGGTACCCTAAATGCTTCCGACCAGGGAACTGCATACTACAAAGAAAGCCGCCAGGGCACCCCTCTCTCAACACCCTCTCAGCTGTCGGACAGCTGCTACTCTCGATTGCACTTAATCCTAGTCAGAAATGATTTCCTTGTCCGTTGTCAGCTAACAGTGCTAACATTCTGAGCGCCTGACTTGTAACTACCCCCTTTCTGTCAGCAGAGAGTGTGAAAAATTAAATACCTATTCATACCTAGGTCTTAATTAGGCAGGGACGATTTTTGACCATCACACCACATAAGACAAGTTTAGATTATATCAGCAAGTTCTAGCACATTCACCTGAGTTGTTTACTCCCTAAAATATCATCATAAGCAGTGCCCAAGGCCATGTCACGTTAACATTGGCAAAAATATATATAATTATTAAGTATAGAAATAGGAATAGGCAAATTTACTCCACCACAATAACATAGTATGTTTTAGACATCAAAGAGGAGGACCAAGAAAACAAACGTGATGCCACAGGAATTGCCACAAGCTAAGTGACGTAACGGGCACGAATTCATAGAGTGGATATAAGTTACAAGGATATAAAACAGGATATTGGTTCAGGAGAGAACATAATTGGGCATGGAATCAAAACTACGATTATAACATCACAACACCCGGATGCGAAAGTGTGACGTCGAAGGCAGAAATACAACATGATAGGTTGTTAAGTGCACGATGACGATATAACACACAGAAATACCAAGATACTAATGTGATATCAGGTCATGGACCTGGTACCCTGGTCTTAACGGAATTTGAATTGCATGTATGATTATCACGTTATGGGTGAAAATATGACCTAAGACTCAGAGATATCCGGACAAACAGCTGGAAATGATGTTATAAATACATACACACAGATAGAGAGATAAGTGGGAATGACGTATAGATAGATAGATAGATAGATAGATAGATAGATAGATAGATAGATAGATAGAGAGAGAGAGAGAGTAGATTAGAATAGAGAGAGAGAGAGAGAGAAGGAAAGAGTAGATTAGAATAGATAGATAGATATACAGATAGATAGGTAGATAGATAGATAGATAGAGTGTGTGTGTATGTGTGTGTATGTGTGTGTGTGTGTTTGTGTGTGTGTGTGTGTGTGTGTGTGTGTTTGTGTGTGAGTCACTAAATACATGCGTACGAGTGGGCATTTAAATATTGCTTTATTTACGTTGCTCTCCGCGTATAAATCACCTCTTGGCAAAATCGTGAAACTGACTAATTGTGAGTTAATTCTTTATTAGCATACAATATTATGTATTATATTAAACCACAAACATAACTTTAAATTTATTAATTTCAAGTAAGTACCAGCATCTGAACAACCATTTTATTTAATCTTTTCGACCTAAGGTTGAAATTTTGCTCTTAATGTCCGTAAATAAATAAGAACTGTTGTGACTGGTGTAGTATGGATGGGTTATTCAACAATAGATATAACTGTCGTGCGCCATACTGATTCCACTTGCATCATACAGTCACAAGTCAACGCGTAAAAGTATACATATAAGTCACTCAACTTATATAAACAACACTGTACACATTATATTGTAATGAAAGTTAATTGTGTTAAGTGACCAAAGGCTGACGCGTTACAAAGCAGTAAGGATGTAATATTCAAATCTGATTGACTGAGCTGGTTTCACTGAGGGGGGATTCGAGAAGAATTGCATGGGTTACTGTAGAGAATGACCTCTCAGGCAGAATTGTGACTTGAGGATGGCTGATTAACATCATGGTCGTGGATGTATAGAATTTCGAAAATTATGCGACAGTTTTCAATCTTCGTAGTTGTGAGGTCAAGCGGCTTGTAGTCAGGTGCACTTTCAACCACTCAGATAAGGCTGAAATAGTTCACCTGCACAGACTAGGGCCACATATGATAGCACAGATAAGGCTGCAATAATTTACCTGCACAGACTAGAGCCACACATGACAGCACATATACAGCATAATTATAGTCTTTAGCTGCATTGCTGTTATTTGTATTTGAAATGTTCACTAATTCTTCTGAAAGATCCAGCAACAAAATCATTCCAAAACCAGAGAAGGATACATCATGCCTTAATATTGGATTAACGTCAGGCACGTGCAGTACAGAACAATAACTTTAACACTTTTTGAACATGTGGAATGCATTCTGACCAGCAGGAGTCCAAGTGATCTCATCTGACATTTTCATCGTAGGCAAATCAGTCATCTAAAATGACTTGTATACTTTCTAGCCACAGTAAATGTGGCACTCTTGTAAACTAGACTCAGTAGGTTGCTGATTAGCAATGTGCCTCTTAGGCCCTCTATTGCTTCACCAACACTGTTCACTATCTCATCTTTTCCATGTGACACTTAATCGGTCAGATGAATGTTCCCTTATGATCAAGGCATGCTGCACGATAACCCTTTTTCTGGTAAGGTGTAGACGTGAGTTGCAACGAATGGCCAAGTTCCACTTGACGGGATGGCTTGTCATGCAGTTTGACTTTTCGGCAGAGTACTACACACATCTGCTGCTCGAGAGGAAATCAACTCTCAACTCTCATGATCCACATGTCCTTAGGAACTTTTTGCTTTTTAGCCAGTTTCTCAAATCTACCCATAGATAAACACCATCGTCTATTTGCTTTTGTGGACTAGTTCCCTAGTTAAAGGCCAATGATATCCATGTATGATGATTGGATAGATGGAGCACTAACGCGATCTAGTGATAATTTAATAGTATCTTTCTTTTTGGACCTTAAAGATCCAAACCTTTCTCTTCTAATATTACTCTTCCTACATTTTGGTTAACAGTTTAGTGTCTACAGTTACTATTTACGTTCTAATTCTCTTTCTTTTTCTTCAGCAGCAACCATTGCAATTTTAATAATCTTGATTTCCTCAATTAAGATAACCTTTATTGTTCTAGCTCCACTCGTTTCCAAACTTATCATCTCTTATTCTTTTTTCTCGTTCTGAGCTCTCTTTGTCTTCATATAGTCTAATTTTTTCTATAATCATTTTCTAGTCTACTTTTATTTCTAAATTTTTCTATTCCGTATTCAATTCTCTATTCTCGCCATTTCTTTTCTCACATATTTTTAATATTCCGCTTTTAGTGAAGGATAATGTCGGGTAATGGGTGGCACGATGTTACAAACTATATTTTGGTGATATTACAAATTATATTTGAGAAAATACGTTTTACAAATGGGACTGGGGAAATACATATACCCATACACAATACAATCACTAACGAAGTAACATTTAAATGCTTTAACGACAATTATTAAATAAAGTTCACAAAAATATACAATGCATTAATTCCAAGCAAGTCAATACTGTAAACTATTAGAAAATAAAATTGTGGTATCGTTACAATAAAAGATTTTGACTGCAAGAAGTGAGTACTGTCAAATATAAAGAGAGAATAACCAAAAGTTTTAAGTCATGCTGCACTTTGAAAAAGAGAAAATGGAATCGAAATCTTATATTTTATTGCGAATAATAGCTCAAAATATTTTTGACACTTTACTGTATGCAAAAACCAATTTCTCCTTCATATACATTCATAGCTGAAATTTTATGCTTACAACTTTCCAGAGTCGTAATAAAGAATGAAGTGATCTATTTGTGGTCATTCACTCGTGAACAAGAGTGAAGGCTTCCTTTAGGATTGTTTCCCCTTTTTTTCTTCTTTTCTTAAAGAAAGATGTTGCATTGAGCTTGGTGATTATGTGCAGAAGGTTTGTAATGCACGTAACATGATCAATGTCATGGAAAAGTCACGTGTTTCGACGCTCATGCAATCTAGTATTCTGATCACTGTTGACATGTTCTAACAGCCCGTCATTATTTGAATTCCCGTTTGATACGATTTATTTTGATTTTTACGGGATATTTTCTCCCTAGCAACGAGAGCGAAGTTCCCAAACGCTGAGAGTGCGAAGTTAGACTCTTACTAAGTAGATGTCTAGTGTTTTCCTTAATTGAAGTTGCTCATAGAAGTCATATTTTGTTGCTACTCATGTTTTCTTTTGTAATATATGATGGTGTTTTAATTTTCCGTCTGCGGTCTCATGTCTTGTATTTGTAGTCTGTACATTTACTATGAATTTAATATTAGCAATTTATTTCCTTGTTTGCTCCGGACGTGTTTCGATGTGAGTTTTATTATAAATATGTCGGTCTAACTTATTTTGTTTAGATCTTATATTTGAGATCTGGAGATTTACTTCATTTGTACGTGTGAGAGTTATCACGTCAGTTGTTTTATGATGTTTTTTTTTTTTTGAGGCGTATTATTCACTGACAATGTTAATCTTATAGTAATAAACTTTTATTTCCCAAGCCTTGCACGGGAAATTTGCATTTAAAATTTCATTATCTCCCTTTGTACTTCTCTGTCGTTCATCACATTGAAACGTGAGACTCCTATCTATAATAATTATCTCCTATTGCTTTTTAGATTTAATACTGATATTGAATCTTTATTTTTGTGTTTAATAATTATCCCCCATACACTCTTTTTTGTTTTTCAGCTGTGAATATTGAATTTCATTTTATGTTTATCCTTTCATTAATATGGTTTGGGGGTTTTTTTTGTTTTGTTTTGTTTGTTTTTTTTTTTGGGGGGGCATTAACTGCAAACCCTCTTTGCTGAATTTTATTTCGCCATTGAGACAGTTATCTCCCTTCTTGTTAACCAGCATTGCAGGTGAGACCTTTCCAGGGCGCCTCATCGGTTCTGGAAGTATTGTGCTCGGCAGAAGTGCTAGACTCGGATAGTGACGTGCTATCCATGGCAATGTACACGCAGAACGGCGACAGAATTCTGGCCACAGCGAATCTTAGGAACGAGGAGTGCTCCACGTCTTACGTCTTTTCCTCGTGTTTGATCAACAGGCAAGAGTCGCGGAAAACGCAACTGAAGACCTTAGTTCTGGAGCTAGAAGAAAACTCGTCGCTAGGATACGGTTGCGAAATCTCCAGCTTGAAAGCTGGCGAGCGGGTGAAGACCGACGATTGGTCGATCGAAGTGATAGCAATTAGTAAGTGCAAAGAAATAGATGGACAACGTTCGTGACTTTCTCTCTTCCAGCTTTTCTTTTCAAACGTTGTAAACTGCTCTCTAAAATAATAATGTTCATATCCCGTTCATGCCATCCATACTCTCGGTCATTCAACCAGTCCTTAAAAAATTGATTTAGGACGAAATGCATGCATAACATGTGAATGAGAGAAAAATCGATTGTGTGCATGAAATACTTATTATTGCTGTTTTAATGATCTTTGTTTGCAGTGAAGGTTGACGCAATTTTTTATCCTCTGGTATTTGTTCTTGCTGTCTTACAGAACCCATAGAACTTTGAAATAATAATAATAATAATAATAATAATATATTAACAAGTTAGTTGCAATTTTATTGATTTATTTAGGCACGCAGTGCTGCTTACGTAATCCATACTACTGTGTTTTCAATAATAGAAAATTTAGATGGATTTTACGAAGCAGTGTGTGTGTGTGTGTGTTTGTGTGTGTGTGTGTGTGTGTGTGTGTTTTCATGCGTGCGTGGTTATCTGAATGCACAAACATGAACTTTAATCGTTTTGGTGATAAGTGAGTAGAGTTTGCCGCTCGTATTTAAACTAGCTATGTGTGCACGAAGGAAAGGTCACACATCTCTATTAGATTTTTATTTTAGATACGCTAAAGCTTGGACAATATACTTCACCCGTTATAAGTGTCTATTAAAACATTCCTGAACACCAAATGAGATAAACTTCAACTTGTTTGTACTGTTTATCAAGAAATATCTCACGTCAAATGGGCAAAAGGTGCTTTCGTTGTCTGTTCGAACAATACTTAATTTTTAATGGGCAAAATATTCAACGTCCTTTCATTGTCTTTTGGGAAGTATCTAATTTTTATTGGGCAAAATATTTAACGTGTTTTCATTGTCTGTTCGTGCAATACTTCATATGAATGGGCAAAATTTCCAGATTTAGTTACTTCTCTAGTGCATTTTGCTAATCCTGCAATCACACATATGATCAGAAAATGTGTCGAACCCTATTTGCAAGTAAATTTGTATCGACATATACGACTGTATAAGTGTCACGCTGATTATAACGGTATGAGTGTCGCGACTAATTACGACTGTATGAGTGTCACGACTGATTACGACTGTGTGAGTGTCACGACTGAGCACGGTTGTGTGAGTGTCACTACTGTATGAGTGTCACAACTAAAAACGACTCTGTGAGTGTCACGACTGATTATCGCTGTATGAGTGTCACGACTCTTTGTGACTGTACGACATGTACGGGTGCAGAGAGGCCAACTGGTCTGCATAGTAACGTATGAAATGGACACAAAGGGTAGATTAATATTTGTGTCACTTTCTACCCATGACACTTCTTGAATGAGTTACTAGGTGAGCCGTGTGTTCTAATTCAGGCTACATCACACGTTTGGGCATACAAGTGGCTTGGCTATTATTATGTGGCGGTCTAACTTGTTTTGTTTAGATCTTATACTTGAGATCTGGAGAATTACTTCATTTGTACGTGTGAGAGTTATCACATCAGTTATTTTATGGTGATTTTTGAGGCGTATTATTCACTGACAATGTTAATCTTATTGTAATACACTTTTCTTTCCCAAGCCTTGCACGGGAGACATACATTTTAAATTTCGTTATCTCCCTTATTTTAACTTCTGTCAGCATGCATGTGTTAGTCAAAAGTGTCCAGTTATTGCTGTGATTTTATTCCTGAATTGATACGTATAAAATATGTTCTCGCAAACTCTAGAAATGCGATACCTAAATAATATTTTAGAAGATTTATCAGATAAAAATACTAACCGATCTTCAAATGCATATTTCCATACACACGATGCATATAAGATCTCCGTATGAATAATTAATTTGCTGAATCAGAAATGGTCTATGTGAAATGTGCTTACCTCTACAAATAACGCATGCATTGTTTTAAATCTGTGAATGTATTGCTTGGTGGATATCGCACATATGATATTTCGTGTTGTGTGCTACAAGTGGCATGTCAGAAACACTTTCTCACTTAATGTGATATGCTCAGTATAAACAGCAACTATAATACAGATGATGTTATAATATTTCCTCCATAAATATTTTCTAAACCCGTTTTAGGGTCGTCACTTAAACATAGGTATAGCAATGGCGATATTGACGGAAGACATTTTGAGTAATATATCACATTATTCGGGGCGTTTTAACCTGGAATTATTACTTCTGAGTATGTTGTTTTCATTATCATTAATTCACGACTAAAAATAGGGATTTATTGATACCGAGTTTTTATTTTTGAGAAGAAATGTATTGCTCTGAGAAAGAAAGAAAATCATTTTGGCGAGAACCCGGATAAGAAATTGCTATGGGCATGCTGTATTCTTGTCAATAGAAGAACAAATACGCGATTAATATAAACTCAAAGCGCACAGCATAAACAAACAACAGATCACACTCGTAGAAGGCTCTCCTAGACAAGCTGAACGGATTCATATGACCACATTCAATATTTATTAACAGCGGTACTAGGAGTTCTTCGGCGACTACTATGGCTGTGATTGCAATCGCAGCATGGGTCTCTTCAATTTGTATCAAATTCTCTTCAACATTACATGCTCGTGCAGTGCAGTCCTATTCACGTCCATCCCACGTGACCAAAGCTAATCAGTTCTGAAGAGTTACTACATAAAAGATGCACTGTTTACCTACGTTTGAAGCAATACCCTTAGAATATAATTCTCCCATTGCATTCAGAATTCTGCACTCTAATAAATAGGGAAGTAAGAGACGTCCAGTGCGTGGTCTTTTAACGCTTTACAAATATATTTTAATTATTTTTTTTTTTTTATACAAAATGAATTTATCACATAAATTAAATTAATTTAATGTATTGTTTGTTTCTTTAAAAAGGCCACTGTTTATCTATTAAGTAGCGTTTTTACGTATTTTTAAATGAGGAAATAAACACACATTACTGTAGTTTCTATAGCTCAAGTAGGATGCTAAGTTGTTCAAGACTGATTCTAGAAAAAAAAGTAATTGTAATTCAATACGCGGAAATAATAACACGACAGTGACAATTAATAACTTTGAGTTTGTGGCAGAGTAAATGTGCCTCTCCCTATTTTAAAATGTAATTGTTGTACAAATTGTTAACTTTTTTGAGTGACCCGACCTTGGGTACTCCTTATGATGGTATCTTTGAAAGTGTCAGAGTTTGAAGTAAACACTCGAGTTGAGAATATGCTAGAATTGCTGATGTAATGCAAATCATCCCAAATGAGTGAATAGATTTTATTATCTAGTGGTAATGATTTACGAGAACGAGACTAGCCAACGGGCTGAGTCCTAAAGGTTTACTTGCTGTAGAGAAACATTGTCTGATCACTTGAATTTGAAGTTGCAAAACGTCCGGTCTTGAAAGGTGACCGTTAGTTTGATGTGACAAGTAACCTTTCCATTTTCATTTCATCGTTTGATTTGAACCTTCTAGTTTACTGCTTATAAACTCCATTAGTATACTTAATATACAATCCTATATAGATAGGTGTGCAGTTACTTCAGAGGACAGATATTCAGTTAATTTAGTAACCTATCGTATAATGGATAGTGCTACAGTTCGTTTAGCTGGCATGTTGTAATGTGCCGGTTACATTTTTTAGAATAATGTATCCTATCTTAAATATTTTATAGTTATTGCAGTACATATTTTCTAATGGACAGATTTAGAGTTCTTTTAACAGATTGTGCTATATTTTTTATGTTACACTTCTTTTGTGCGCTTTTCTAAAATGTATAGATTACAGACCTTTAAGAATTTCTGTAATTAATTCTAGATTATGATATATAACGTTTGGAGAATGTTACATAACTGTTGGTATAATATCAATCAATGGACAAGAGTTATATTATTTTAACAGACATTGGTACAGTAGAGTGTTTTACAGTTCTTTAAAATGACTGTGTTTTGAAGAATGTGTTCTTTGAAAAACTGTGTTTACAGTTCTTTGGATAGACACTTTTTTACTGGTTTGGTTTCTTAAGTAAACTATGAAATAAGGAACAGTTTAAGCGCTAAGAAAAACTCTCCAGTAATGGCACAGGTAAATTGTCAGCCCAAGTGAACCACAAATGGATGAAAGTTTCACATTTCAATGCATTGTATTCTGTGCTTAAAGTATTACAATATTTGGTCGAATTCATTATGGAATAAAAGCTATGTCTAATGCGTTATAATGTACATCATTCTAAGAACAACACTTGACGCATTATAACATACAACGACCAGCAAATGATAATTACAACATACAGCGACTAACACATGATAATTACAACATACAGCGAGTAGCACATGATAATTACAACATACTGAGACTAACACATGATAATTACAACATACTGAGACTAACACATGATAATTACAACATAATGAGACCATCACATGATAATTACAACATACTGAGACTAACACTTGATATATTACATCATACTCTACTCCAGGAAATGTTATTGCTCTCACACACTCAGCAGTATCGCCCGCTACGTTATCGTGCCCCCTAACTACCCACATATGCTACCCGTACCGTTCCAAGAATTCTGTGTGTAATGTCTCCAGATGGATCCTACTTCTGCGGTATGGTTCTAAAATGGAGATTCACGTGACCAATTTCCAGCAACCACGATGCCAGTAAATGTAGCAAATAGTTTTGGACACACACATACGTTTTCAAGAAGAGTGCAGCAGATAAGGAAGCAATCTCCAAAGAAAAGGTCAAATCAAGTGATAGAGTAAGATTCGCGTCTAAAATATACTACACTCCCAATATCTTTCAAGCATTCTCAATTTCTGTAATAAAATTCATTAGCTAGATTCAAACATTTCTGTAATAAAAATTCATTAGCTAGATTCACACATATAATTATAATAAAATAAAATATAAGATATAAATAAAATTCATTATCTAGATTCAGCATAAAATATGTAATCAAATTCTAAAGAACATTTCCATTAGGGATTATGCTATATGCTCAACAATGCAATATAGAAAATTTCTCTAATTAAAACTCATAAAACATTAGTTCAAAAGCACGAAAACATTTCTAAATCTAATTGCAAACTCATAAAAGTCAATATTCTAAATACATGAAATCATATATGAGTCAAATGACAAACCATAAATCAATAGTTCAAACTGCAAGAAACTATTTCTAAGTAACAAACCATAAATCAATAGTTCAATACATATGAAACTATTTTAAAGTCAATCTTTCTTTATCAATCAAACAAATCACCAGCTAACGATCAACATTTAAGACTGGACACGATGATAGGAAAAATCAAAGTAATAAGAACAAGGGATTTTTCTAACAGATCACTTTCTGTTTGACTCATGTTGGTAGATTTGTTATTGACCAGTGTCATATCAATTGGGCGTTATAACTAGCCAGCCGCCTAGAACTGGCTAGCGTCACTGGTCTGCTCACTTCAAGAAACTTGCACCAGGCTATCGTTTAGATATGGAGAATTCTGACTTCTTACATATTACATAACGTTTAGATATGGAGAATTCGGACTTCTTACATATTAACATAACGTGCAATTGTCTATCTGTCTGTCTATCTATCTATCTATCTATCTATCTATCTATCTATCTATCTATCTATCTATCTATCTATCTATCTATCTATCTATCTATCTATCTATTCATCAATTTACCCAAATCATTCATCTATCTATTCAGCCAATCATCCTTCTGCCCATCCGACTTTTGTGTGTCTGACTCTTTATATATATGTCAACCTTTAATGTGCATCATGTCATAGCCAACAAAAACAGAACCACCTTATACTTACTGATAATTATAAAGTAACTTTGAGTTCCATGCAAAATATAATCATACTCTGCCCTTGGTTTATATGGCATATTGCCATTTGTATTAGTTGAACTTCATATTTCTTTCGTGTTTCAATAATGCACACGTTATCTGCATTTATTTACTTTAGATATATTTCAACTTATTTTTTTCCGGTTTCCGGCCTGATTTTCCACGACTCTTACTGAAGTACACTTTTCAATTCCTTAACAGTGCTTATTCACGAAATACTAGCCAGGTTTGTTCTTTCCTCTGAAATTCATTTCTGTCATACCCCACTGTAGACAAAATTTAAATATTATTCTATTAGTAGAGAAACCTTAATGCATCTTTTAATTAAGGATTCACAATATTTAAATGATGGAAATTTCTCCATTCCGTTACATCCTAAGGTACTAGTACTACCTAGCGAGGGGTACCAAATTGTATCTGACCAACACATCACTGTTGTTTCAAGGGATCAGCTTCAAACTTTGCACAAAATCACACCAGTGTCCCTTGTTTAGAGTTTAATAATTTATTTTGTGATAATTTTGATAGACTTTCTTCTAAAATTAATTATTTAAAAATAATGAGATGCGAACGTTATAAAATATAGGGCTCACGTTTTACACAGTAGCTCAAAATAAAAGCATCCCTGGTCCTTGAGATTTTTTTCATGTTATTTTCATAAAATTATCTTGGGTGTGAACTAAAATAGAGTGTCTGCTACCTATACTATTTATTATATGGTCATCGGAAAAACACACTAAATTCCAACGCCTTGCACCTTTACTTGAAAAATTGCAAATAAAGCTATTATCAAAGTACAGGTCTCATTCTAGTTCATGCCCAAGAGAAGGCTACCAGTTGGTAGCATGCCAAATTTCAAGCAGATATCTTGATAAATAAAAAAAGTTAAGATTAAAAAGTATTAATACTAGTCGTTTTTCGGAGAAAAAAAGGACCGCTAAAAATAGATTCATTTCTTGCAGTATGCCTCAATGAGCTTCAGCCAAATAAGGCTGACCCTCCATTTCTGCTTGATCTTCCTGCAGCCCTAGCCTCCTCTGCCTCTTCATCATTCCCCACTCTTTTGTTGCCTGCAGAGCCTGCCACTGAGCCGTGATGATCTGCAGTGTCGCTTCAGTCATAACTACATTTTTGTGTGTGTCCATAGACAACACTAGATTGTTCGTTGTGTCCACAGCCATCACGACATTGTTTGATGTGTCTCCAGTCACCAATACATTGTTTGTTGTGTCTTAAGTCATCACTACATTGTTTGATGTGTCCAAAGTTACATTGTTCACTGTGTTCAAGTCATCAATACATTTGTAGTGTGTCCACAGTCATCACAACTTTGTGTGGTGTGTCTCCAGTCATCTTTACATTGTTTGGTGTGTCCAGAGTCATCACTACATTTGTTCGCTGTGTTCACAGTCATTAATACATTGCTTGGTATGTTCACAGTTATCACTCCATTCTTCTGTTGTGTGTCCACGCCATCACAACGTTGTTTGGTGTGTCCACATTATTCATTACATTGGTATGTATGTTTGGTATGTCTCCAGGCATCACTACAATTATTTCGTGTGTCGCTTGTCATTACGATATTGTTTGGTGTGTCCACAACCATCCCTACATTTTATAGTGTGTCCACAGATATCATTTGACCGTTTGGTGTGTCCAAACGATCATCACAACATTCGTTTGTCTACAGTCGTCACTTCATTGTTTGTTGTCTCCACAGCTGTCACTACATTTGTCACAACGTTCACTTTCATCACTACATTGCTCCGTCTGTCCACATTCAACACTACATTGCTTGGTAAGTCTCCAGTCCTCACTACATTGCTTGGTAAGTCTCCAGTCCTCACTACATTGCTTGGTAAGTCTCCAGTCCTCACTACATTGCTCGGTAAGTCTCCAGTCCTCACTACATTGCTTGGTAAGTCTCCAGTCCTCACTACATTGCTTGGTAAGTCTCCAGTCCTCACTACATTGCTTGGTAAGTCTCCAGTCCTCACTACATTGCTTGGTAAGTCTCCAGTCCTCACTACATTGCTTGGTAAGTCTCCAGTCCTCACTACATTGCTTGGTAAGTCTCCAGTCCTCACTACATTGCTTGGTAAGTCTCCAGTCCTCACTACATTGCTTGGTAAGTCTCCAGTCCTCACTACATTGCTTGGTAAGTCTCCAGTCCTCACTACATTGCTTGGTAAGTCTCCAGTCCTCACTACATTGCTTGGTAAGTCTCCAGTCCTCACTACATTGCTTGGTAAGTCTCCAGTCCTCACTACATTGCTTGGTAAGTCTCCAGTCCTCACTACATTGCTTGGTAAGTCTCCAGTCCTCACTACATTGCTTGGTAAGTCTCCAGTCCTCACTATAGTATTTATTGTGTCGCCAGTCGTTGCTACATTGTTTGGAGTATCTCCAGTCATCACTATGTTGTTTGGTGTGTCCACAGTCATCACAACATTTTTCGGTGTGTTCACAGTCATCACTGCATTGTTTGGTGTGTCCACAGTCAATGCCACATTCCTTGTTGTTTGTCTCCAGTCCTCACTACATTGTTTGATGTGTCTCCAGTCATCACTACATTGCCTTGTGTCTCCAGCATCGCTGCATTGTTTTGGTGTATCCATAGTCATCACTTCATTGCTTGGTGTGTCCACAGTCATTCCTTCATTGCTTAGTGTGTCCACAGTTATCACTACATTTTGTGGTGTGTCTTCAGTCATCATTACATTGCCTCTGTGTCTCCAGCATTACTGCATTATCGGGTGTGTCTCCAGTCATTTCTACTTTGTTTGGTATACATCAAGGCTTCACTACTTTGCTGTATTTCCGGTCATCACTACAATGTAGATGAGCGTGCTCTATCAATAACAATAATATGCTATGATCTGTCTAGAACAGGCAGTTGATATTGATAGTGACGTCACTCTGGCATTACATTCTTGTGCGAAATTTGATTGGCCAGTGTCGGACAAGAAATCCTATGTACTTTAAGTGCACGAACGTGTACCGGCAATACGCAACACGTCATCATGAGTAGCGGAATCAGTTTTCATTACAACGATAAGTGATTTTTTTAAAAAATAACTTTGAAAACGTATTCACTGCACCGCCTACCTAAAATTATGGTGTTAAGGCAGAAAAGCATAATACTGTAAATTGTTGTAACTGCGTGTGTCTCAGTGTGTGTGTGTGTGTGTGTGTGTGTGTGTGTGTGTGTGTGTGTGTGTGTGTGTGTGTGTGTGTGTGTGTGTTCATTTACAGGACAGGTCTATTAAAAGTACACACAGGTGGAGTTCTTACTTGCAATCCCTGTTGAATGGATGAGCCAAGCACCAGTTAACATACAATTTATTCGCTCAAATATTTTTGAGCCAGTATCCTGTCACAACAAAGCGATCACATAATGTGCCGTTTAATCAAAAAATGTATTATCTCTAATAAACTAGATAGATAATGGATGGATATATGGATGGATAGATAGAGAGATAGCTAGCTAGCTAGCTAGATAGATAGATAGATAGATAGATAGATAGATAGATAGATAAATAGATAGATAGATAGATAGATAGATAGGTAGACAGACAAATAGATTAAACAATAGATACTACTCTATATTTTGTTACGATTGTGTCAATTTACATCTTTTAACATTATTGCACATCTCGTAGAAATGTCAAATACCACCCGCTGAATATACTTATCTAAAATATCTTCTTTTTTTTTTTTGGGGGGGTTATTATTTCAAAAGAAACATTTAAGAGAAAAAAGATAATCAATACATATGCATTGACGAGGACTTGTCTGCATAAACATTAAGTGGGGGATGCGTGCGTTTGTGTGTGTGTTCAAACGTCCCTTCTATCTTTCTCATCGATCATTCTCTTTCATTTGTTTGTTCATATTTGATCAAAGTTACTTGTGTAAATTGCACAGTAACGAGAATAGTGCGTGCTTTGCATTAACATGAAGGGAGAGAGGAGAGAAAGAGAGAGATACGGAGAGAGATAAAGAGAGAAAGAGAGAGAGCAAAGTAAAATGTAGAAAGGCACAGTAACTGATGATATATTTTTGACTGGATTGAGTGGGGGGGGGGAGAGAAGGAATGGAAAACGTTTAATTGAATGCAATTATTTTAATCTGTTAAAAAATTAATAAGTTTTGTGTTGACATATTTATTTCTGCTCGCGTTTTCTTCCGGTCATTGTATGTTTACTACTTTATAAATTGCTACTAAATAATGTATTGTGCTATTTATAAAGCCATACATATTCACATACCGCTACACAATGAATTCAACGTGAAAGGTGTTATGTTCATATGTATGCATGACTCACAGACAAAAGTAAGAATCGCTAGTTATTATGTTTGCATGTGCACACACACACACACACACACACACACACACACACACACACACACACACACACACACACACACACACACACACACACAAATACACACACACACACACACACACACACATAAACACAAAAACACGGCACACACTATATATATATAGTTTACTCGTAACAAACAATGGATATAATGCATAATTATCTGAACTTGGTGACCGCAGATATTTCTGTAAATTAATTGACCTCTTGAGCAAATGGAAAACAGTAGTGAAAACGATTCGCGCTCATCTTCTCTGCGATCTAAAAGTCGCCAGCGGTAAAACTTCGCTCCTGCACCGCGGGGAGGGAACTCGTTTCTGTCCATGTAGCAAACGGGAGGTAAACTCCAGAGCTCCTTGCAGTCGCAGTTGCTTCCCAGAGAAGCTCAGTCTGTCGGTGGTGGTAAACCATAATGGTTGGTGGTCAGTCAGGAATGTATTGGAAGTTCTCTGGACTCTTTCTGGCATGCTTGATTTCAACGTCGGAACACACTCCGTCAAACAACGGTAAGCAATGTCAGTTTTTATTCTAACGATGTCCCATCATATTTCTACTTGTAGGAACGGCACTTTGTGGAATAATTTTTTTCCATTCCGTGCTTTGATTCTGTCAATGACTCTTAGTGCAGGGTCTTGCTCTTTAGTGCTTGTTTTGCTAAGCAGTTAGCACACGAATATTGTAATCAGACAATTTTATGTCCGCGCAAACAAGAGATATGCGATCACGACGCACATACGCATGCGCACACACACATATCCACATATACACATAGACTCACACGAACGCAAATACACACGTACACAGTACACATATAAAAACTCACATATAATCGCACATACGACCATCTATTCCACATACTTGAGCAAATATGTAAACACACCCATGGCCACATGCGTGCATTGTATATAAACAGATACATATCAAGCAACTCATTCATAAAACAATAAAATATATTACTGATAATATATCCCATTTCTGATCATTCCAGACTAGTCATCGGTTTTGTTTTCAAATCCAGAAAGCACTAGTCAAAACGCAAAGGATTTGGTAACATTTTAAGCAAAACGTTTTCTTAAAGCATAAATAAAATCCAATGCAAAATTTGACAAATATACCACTAATCCAAAAGTCAAATCTAGATCGTATTATCAGATGATAATTGTCTTTAGAGAAGGGAAAACATTTTTTTTCGTTTCGAACCTCTGTTCACATCGACGAAGTGATCCAGAATGGCCAAGTAAAAAGGAAAGAAATCCATCCATTTCCTAAATAGGCCTACAACCGCGACTACATTAGATGAAAACCTTTACGATGTAATTTTTCAGTGAGGGCGAGAACGAAGTTAGAAGGCTTTATGAAATTAACTCTACGCGCGCTATTCTCACTGCTGCCACCTGAAAGAGGAAAAGTGGTTTTCCTGATCATGTTAGATCTCTCCTTAGGTTGAACTGGTGGAAAATCTCTTGGTAACGATCTTTCTCCCATCTTTCTTTTTTCCTTTTAATTCCCTTTTAAAAAACATTAATTTCACTTTAAAGACTTCGAACAGCTCGTGGGGATTTTGGTGTAATAAATAAAGAAGATAAAGAAGAAATACTTAATGAGGATAATTTTTACAGTTTGATATATATATATGTTTTATTTTAAAATCTGTTTGGTAAATTGTGGCCATATGTTGCATAGAAACTGAAAATCTGAACTAGTCTCTGATTTTAGTGTACACTATTTATCAATTATGGATCAGACTGTGTGGTTCTCACAGTACATTACAAATAACTGAAAGCATACACACACAAAAAAATAAGCCACACATTTAGAAACGACACCACATTTACTAAATAACTATAAAGTAATTTTTGCTGCACTATATGGAACTCATTAATTAGGACTGCAGTTGCGCTGCACTATATGGAACACATTAATTAGGACTATAGTTGCGCTGCACTATATGGAACACATTAATTAGGACTGCAGTTGCGCTGCACATTTTCCAACGAATGACATGAGATTTGTTACTCTCTACCCCAATAACTGTAACATTTACAACTTGAGAACATAGTGTCGAAGTGCAAGGCGTTCGTTGATTACCGAAACTTTCTTTACAATAGAGCAGTAAGTGGGCGGGTGTAGCTAGAGACTAAGAAAGTAATAATCAATAATAACATGATTCATACCAAATCCACTAACCTACATTTTAGCAGATAATTTGTTTTTCTAAGGGACTTTTACAACGACTTTTACAATGACTTTTACAATGACTTTTACAATGACTTTTACAACGACTTTAACAACGACTTTTACAACGACTTTAACAACGACTTTTACAACGACTTTTACAACTACATTTTCAACGACTTTTACAATGACTTTTACAACGACTTTTACAATGACTTTTACAACGACTTTTACAATGACTTTTACAACGACTTTTGCAATGAATTTTACAACGACTTTTACAATGACTTTTACAACGACTTTTACAATGACTTTTACAACGACTTTTACAATGAATTTTACAACGACTTTTACAATGACTTTTCAACGACTTTTACAACGACTTTTACAATGACTTTTACAGCGACTTTTATTATGACTTTTAACAATGACTTTTACTATGACTTTTTATAACGACTTTTACAATGACTTTTACAGCGGCTTTTACTATGACTTTTTACAATGACTTTTACTACTAGTAAAAAAGGCGTACTTTGTGTGCCTGAACGCGCGCTCAATGTTACCTACTAGTGACGTTTACATTTGTTTTCAACAATAATATCAGTTTAAGCTAACTCACCCTTCGTTATCAAGTAATGAAAACCAAAGAAAACAATCTGATATGATTATTGTAAGTGGTTAAATAAGAAAGCCAATAATAAAAATATTATGACTATAAGTTTAGTCAGATGGAATATCCGTTTTGGAACACTATTTCTAAGGAACTGGAATCATTCTTCATGCCGTAATAGAGTTTTATAGGTGAAACAATAATCATACAGATGAATAATAATCATAGTTCAGGTCGATATAATGATAATGATACATCACTACCCTTTTTTCTTTCTTTGATAAAATACATTTTGAGCGCAAACTTTTCACACACGAAAAAATGCCTCAACTAAATAAACCTCCAAAAGAAACATGTTCCATGTCTTTTAAATTGTCATTGTTATTTTAAGTTAAAGTGGTTTTGTCGCAGAGTACTTTAATTTTATCCCCACCCCCACTGTCCGGGATAAGGAGATAATGAGTTACACGGGAGTTAACGCTGACATAATGTTTTCCAGCCCTGAGAGTACAGATGTTCCAAGAGTCGCCAGGCATACAAGAACTCGTTTGTTCTGGGGAAGTTTTGAACGCCGATGCCACTGTGGTATCAATGGTACTCTTCACGGAATTTGATGACGACATTATCGCAACGGTCAACATTGTCAAAGAAGAATGCACCACATCAAACGTGTTTTCATCGTGCGTCATCAGCAATCCAGAAACCAGAAGGTCAAAGTTAAGAACCCTGATTATGGACTTATTTGACGACGACTCCAGAAAGTATGGTTGTGAGATTAGCAGCATTAAATCTGGAGAGAGGTCCAAAAGTGACAAGTGGATTTTGGAAGTCACGGGCTACAGTAAGTTTTCGTTATGGTTTCATTTCACCTGACGCGTGCCTGTCTGTTAGTGCACGTAATCGGATGCTTACGTGCACGTGCACTCACTATGATTGTATTTACTCCATGCAGTTGTGTGCGTGCGTGTGTATAGAGAAACAGAGAGATAGACAAACAAACACAAACACAAACACACATAAACATACATACATAATTTCATTTAGAGAGAGAAAAAAAAATATATGTACTGAACTACAGATAGATTTACATATGCATACACATACTTAATGTTATGTACATTGTGTGTAAATCTGTATGCCTGTAGTGTGAGTATAAATATATGCTCATTTTGAGCGTGTGCATTTAAAGAGATTCGTCGTACTAAGGTTACCTGTTTAAGTTTGTTTTCTTGTGATTGCCGTAGTTTATGTTTTAGGCGTGGATTTTGAGAGAAGCATCTACTTTAATTTAAAACGTTCGTTTGAAACCTCATCAACTTCTGCAAGGCGAATTTCAAGTGAAAGCACTATATATTATGCATATTAATTAATTTTAAAACTATTGATATTTTCAGCATATATCCTTGCTGTTGATGACAAAATGTATAATACGAATCTTCCTTCTGAAAACATTGAAGCTAGAATTAGATTCTCGTGTGTTGTTGGCAATTTGATGATGCGTTCATCATAGTAGTTTTCCATAAACGATACTTTAAAATGAAAGTGCATAATATGTACTATAACATTGACAAAGGATTGTTTAGTAACTACGTTTTCTTTCACCACCCTTATTGCGCGAAAAGACGAATCATTATAATGAAACTGCTGAAGATCCTAATTCTCTAATAATTGCCATCTTAGAGACTGTTTTGTGTTAACAAGTACCTAGGTTCTATGGTAAAAGTCAAAAGTGCATTTTGTGCTTTCGTCAAAACATCAGTGCAGAAGGGGACAGTAGTTGAAGATTGCAGTTAAAAAATTATTGACTTTCCTTTTATAACCAGTGGAATCATAATGAGAAAAATGTGATAAGCTGCTCGCATTAAGAGAAAAATTGGTTTATATTGTCTATTGTTTTTTTTCTTCACAAAAGTACACAACCACACACACACACGCAGACACAGATAGATAGATAGATAGATAGATAGATAGATAGATAGATAGATAGATAGATAGATAGATAGATAGATAGATAGATAGATAGATAGATAGATAGATTGAGAGATAGAAAGAAAATCACGCATGAACGAACACACTCAAGACGCACGATGACAAGCCAATACGTAAACACACACACGCAACCAACCAAGAGAAAAATTAGATTGACATTCGCTGAGGTAAATAAATAGATTCTTCTCTAAGATAAGATGTTATCCAGCTTGACTATTGTCAAAAGGAGTAAAAAGAAAGAAAGAAAGAAAGAAAGAAAGAAAGAAAGAAAGAAAGAAAGAAAGAAAGAAAGAAAGAATGAATATGTTTTCTTTAAATTTAAAAAAAAAGGAAATAAGACAAGACATGACACAAATAACTTCATGTGATTTAAGATTTGACTTTGAAAGTCATTAAGTATTAGCATATACTATAAATCTGTTTTATATATCACAATAATATACTTTGTTTTGTCATAAAATCTTGACAGGTGAGAGCACTGCACACCTTATTCTGAGTTATATCTTCATCGCAAAAGCAGTAAAGAACGTAATTAGAATACTTTTCAAACACAGAACAGTAGATGCTTATTAATATGGCAATGCGTCTGTCTGGAGAGTCGACAGGAGTTATTTCCCATGTGTAAATCTCTGTGGTGAGTCATCTTGTGATCCGGTTTGACC
>CM054179.1:133664486-133796986 GCA_028829895.1 Sinotaia quadrata | reverse complement strand
TATTTGTCGATAAAAGTACTTTTCAAGAGGAGTTAAATGCGCACTAAGCATCAAAACAATCACGCCAGAGCTTCATAATTTAATAATACATTGCTTCCCTTACGACTGCCCAAATCTCTGCGATGCAGTTACGTCAGAGCCGACTCCCACACTTTATCGTTGTCGCAAGTCTGTATCATTTTTCAGACCTTATTCTTCTGATAGCATGAACGCGATAGGTTAAGAAGGTTTATCGTTGCACATTAAGTCTCTTGAATATTGTCGCTGTGAAGCTGTCTGATAGACGTTCAAAGTCCCTAGATTTAGTGCTTCCGTTGTCAATTTCCCCGAGCGTCTGTACCATTTCATAACCTCGCCGTACGGATGGCTTGAGTGCTGTAAACTGAGAATGTTAGTAAATACGAATTAATATCCCTGTGAATAATGCTATCGCGCTTTTCTGACTGACAAGCAGACATTCTGACTAAATGCACTCGTACGAAAGAAGCAGTTTCACTGACAACATTACTGCAAACACATTCTCATATATTTAGGTTTTCCAATACGCCAAATCAGCCACTTGCGGCATTTGAACTAGATTCACCCGGTCATCTCGGTGCAAGAGGGAAAAAAAATAAAATAAATGACGAGCGGATTCGTTCTATTAAATATTCATGAAGATTTCTGTATTTTATATTCCTTACAATTTGCAATACTGGACATTCCAAAAGACGAGATGGTTTTGAACCGAATGAACTGTTAAAGTGGCGCATTTGTATGCGTGTGCCACGCAAGGGACTGCTGAATCTGACAGCCCCAAAGGGCGGTAACTGAGAGATGCTTCCCATTTTTCTTGAATGCTGTGTCGATCCCGAGATCGGAGTACTTTCCTCTTGCTATTCTACTTGTTTCAATGCGTGAATGTGGTCCCGCTGGGGCAGAATACGGTATTAGGAAGCTCGATCTTCGTAGATTTACAAGCAATTTCAGAATCCTAAATGCCTTTCCCCAAAGCTACACTTGTTGTAGAAAGCCAACATTACGACATTTTCTAGACAAGGTAGAGATAACTGGATTTAATTGTGTTACAACCTCGATTTTAGTATCATTTTATATTTAAAATAAAAACTGTTCACTTTCCCATTTTATTAGTATGTCTGGATAATCTGGGATGAGTTTAACGAGTACTGAGTGGAGGGGTAATTTGGGGGGGGGGTGAACATAAATGTAGATCAGTATTGTGTAACTTCAGTCTTTAAATAACTAAAGTAGAGTTCCAACAATATGAATCAACTTCAGTCTTCGAATATCTACAGCAGAGTTCCAACAATCTATAAATCTACTTCAGTCTTCAAATAACTATAGCAGAGTTCCAACAATCTATAAATCTACTTCAGTCTTCAAATAACTATAGCAGAGCTCCAACAATCTATAAATCTACTTCAGAATAACTATAGCAGAGCTCCAACAATCTATGAATCAACTTCAGTCTTCAAATAAGTATAGCAGAGCTCCAACAATCTATGAATCAACTTCAGTGTTTGCATGATTGGTTTCCCTTTTGCTTTTCTATAATACATATTCAAGCATAGAAAATTACGTTCCTCTAGACCATGTAATGAGGAATCTAGATCAACCGTGAGAGTGAGTTCAGTCCAAAATGTTGGGTGTTCTGATCCGTATATGGCAAAGGTGTTCCCACGATGTTAAATAGTAGAAAGTTTTAAACTTTTATTCATATAAACATATTCCTTTTAAAAGTAGTTATTGTAAATTAAATATAAATCTTAGTGCAATAAGCAAGTCTACTTTCAATAAGATGATTAAATAAATGAGACCTGTTTATCTCGTTAACTTTCTATCTTCGTATTCATTTAAGTACATAAGTCTTACCAAACGTGCAGCAAACATATAGAGTCACAAATAGGTTATACGCGTGAGAAGCCCTTTGCACCCTAAACCTAGCTAAGCAACTAACGGATCTCCATCAGACAATTAAGAAATCTCCATTAGTTAGTTGAAGGATTTTCATCAGTTTAGAAATTCCAATCAGACAATTAAGAAATCTCCTTAAACAACTAAGGGACTTCTATCAGACAATTAAGAAATCTCCATTAGACAACTAAGGGATTTCTATCAGACAATTAAGAAGTCTCCATTCGACAACTGTCGGATTTCTATCAGACAATTTAGAAATCTCCATTAGACAACAAAGGGACTTCTATCAGACAATTAAGAAATCTCCATAAGACAACTAAAGGATTTCCATCAGACATTCTTCCTTTTTTACACTTTTCCCGACGGTCAGCAATAGATGCGGTCGACACATTCCATCATTCGACTCTTCCACTTCTTTAACATAGAAAATGTTACCTGCTCGTCGCTCCTAATGAGTGCCACTTCGTTTTCAGAGATGAGTACCACTTAATTTTCAGAGATGCATACCACCTCACTTTGATAGATGTTTACCCTGCATTATGTTGGACGTGTACTTCTACCCCTGCATTTTGTGACATAAATAATGCTACATTTGAAAGATGTGTATTGCTTCATTTGAGAGTTGTGTATCACGACATTTGAGTGTTGTGTATCACGTCATTTGATTCATTCTGAGATATGAGTACTACCTGATTGTTGAGAGTTGTTTATCACTTATTTTAACATGAAGTAAACAACACTCCCACTATGAGCATGACCATCTATACTGGCCGCCGTCGCCCGCCTGCGTGCATCCCAACGGACACCTGTGACAGCCACAACATTAGCCACAACAACGATAACACCACTAGTGAGGAGGCCAGTGGGTTGAACATCCTGGACGTATGTACACACTAGGTACAGACTTGGTGTGTTACTAGTCTGGGCTCTGTAAGACACCTCCTCCTACCTGCCCTCCCACATCAACATCAGGAACAACAGCAACAACATCTAAACAACTTTAACCCACGGATTACCGGACTAGAGTCCGCCTTTGCCGGTCAGACAAATTTGCAACGGAAATTAGGCCATCCTTCATTATCCTTTCATCCTTCCTACTACCTTCCACCTTGCCTTTCATCATATCCAACTCTACCTACAGAGGCACACCTCGTGCCTTTCATCATATCCAACTCTACCTACAGAGGCACACCTCGTGCCTTTCATCATATTCAACTCTACCTACAGAGGTACACCTCGTGTCAGGGGACGAAATCGTCGAAAACCGCAAAAACCCTTATTACCCAAATATCCAGCCATCCAATTTAGAAGTCTCCATTAGACAACTAAGGAATCAGACAATTTAGAAATTTCCATTAGATAGCTAAGTGATTTATTTCAGATAATTAAAAAGTCTCCATTATACAACCAATGGATTTCTATCAGACAACTTAGAAATCTAAATTAGAAAACGTAGGGTTTCCTATCGGACAATTTAGAAATCTCCATTAAGCAACTAAGTGATTTCCCTCAATAACTTTAAAAATCTCCTTCAGACAACTAAAGGATTTCCATCAGACAATTTAGAAACCACTGTGTTAAACAACTAAGGGATTTCTATCAGATAATTCATAAATCTCCATTAAACAAATGTCGGATTACCATCAGACAATTTAAGAAATCTCCATTAGACAACTAAGAGATTACCATCAGACATTTAAGAAATCGTCATTAGACAACTAAGGGATTACCATCAGACATTTAAGAAATCTACATGAGACAGAAATCTCCATCTGCTAGAGCATTTAAATCTCAAGAAGAGCGGAGAGTGCCTGAGTTCCGAATTCCTTAATACACAAATTTCCTCTAGATATTATGTGCATTTCCTATGGAGCCAGGCCCCGTATGGAACTCTTAACACAGTCCCCGAGATTATAGCTTTCTTGCATCGCAGGATGACGAAATTGCCGACTGAGTCGTTTGAACATTAGAGTCGCGTATGACGATCAGAAACAGCGTCATCTTATTTAACTCTTACAATGTCGGACGTCACGCACTTCAAAATGACAAAGATATGGAATTATTGGTCCTTAGAGATATCCGTGGATTTCAACGTTAATGTCTCAGTTTCCAGTGTTCGCAAGTTTGCTCTTGAAACAATCGAGTAGTTCGAACTTAATTATTAATGAAGTGGATCCCATTAATACTATTGCTGCTACTAGTAACAGTGATTAACAATAGTAGTAGTAGTAATAGTAATAATGATAATAATAACACATCACTTGCGTTTACATTTCCTCAGGTTTACTCTAATTTTCAGAAGGATTTTTCCTAGTCAATTCCTTAACCTTTCATAATAAAAAATATGCTATACGCTTCCAACATTCCTTTCATGTCCCCACATTCTGCCAGTAAGATACAGAGATCACGTGATGGTCGCTAACTCTGCCTTATATGGAGCTATTTTCTTCATTTTACGATTGCTCATTTATTTTATATAGTTATAATACAGTCAGTCATTTGTAGGAAACGACAGCCATTAGTTATTGACAGCTTTTCTATTCCTGCCTTTCTTGCTTGTGGTCAAACAGGGGAGCACACAGACTATGAATATATGGTACTGGTGGTATATGGACTCCGCCTAGATGTTTGGAAATAATATTCAAACTTCTTATTATAGCATTTGAATTAAGACTTTAGAACAGTTTTACATAGAAATGTCATACTCTATTGCACTCCAATGTTTTATTTACACAGTACACAGTTTTAAGCAAGCCCATAGTATGGAGGATAAAATAATCATTAACGTCACTAGGTATGAAATATATAACCTGGTGACACTTTAACATGGAGTCAAGGGCAAAGAAGCGCGTACAGATAGTTTTTGTCCACTTTACATGCACCAGTGGGGAAAGTGAAGAATTCAACAAGCATTGTTCACGTGTTCATAGGCAACGACGTTAATATATTATTGGCAGTGGCTTTATATAAATGAAGAACTCTTCTGGATGAAAATCTAGTAGTATGGACGTGTTAGCAGAATTATTTTAAACTCGTATTTTTAATAAATTGACTTATAAACTAACGGGGGGGGGGTATGTGTGTGTGTGTGTGTGTGTGTGTCTATGTGTGTGTTTGTGAGTTTGTGTGTTTGTGTACCGTGTGGATGCTGACTCGTGTAATCTGTATATAATTGAGTGTATATTTATATTCCTGTATTATACAAGTGACTAGGTATGATTCTGCCATTTGTAAAATTATTCATTTATTGTCTGCATTATAATGGCATTTTTGTCAGCCCCTGTACGGCTCTTACTGAATGCATATATCTTGATAGAGAAAAATTAAAGCATTGGTTGTCTTTCTTTCACTGTTGAATGCAGTGCGTGCTCGGGGTCTAGCAAATAATTTAGTATTAAGATTAATTATTGACCCAGCGAACGTATGTATATTTCCCATATTCCTCTCACAATAAGTAAATATATATAATGGTCAATACAGCAGTGTTCACTTTGTTGCTCTCAAATTACATATATAAATCCTTGGAAATTGGCAAATATTAGTAAAGAGTTAGTTTCACTTTTGAAATTAAATGTTTATTTTTAGTATATGGGTGCTATTATTTGTCTTCACCGATCCCCACCCACCCACCCACTCTAGTGATGTGTCTGTCAGTTGTATTTCTTGTATTTAGATGCATTTAAAAGCTCTACTCTTCTCTTTACATGTCGTTTGCTATACGGACGTACTTGTGCTTGGTATGCATAAGTTTAATTGTAATGATAAACAATATGGTACTGTAATTTGGTGATTTATATTTAGAATATGTTATAATACATATGTCTCTATGTGAGAGTGTGTGCATGCTTGTGTGTGTCTGTTGGAAAGTTTGTTTTATAATTCTTTGAATGTTCCAACCGTTTTATGAGTACACCATTTACACTGAAAAACCCATATAATAAAGACTTGAATCAAATCAAATCTCTCTCTCTCTCTCTCTCTCTCTCTCTCTCTCTCTCTCTCTCTCTGTTTCTCTTTTTCTATGTCACTAATGTGATATATAAATTGGCATAGAACTTACAGTGAGTTGTCGTGTTTGACGCGTACTTTACGACGGCAATGCAATGTAGAGGCAAATGAAGTTAAATTGCCGATTTAATTCTGTCCGGACAGTGTTAGAAATAGACATTGTAAAACATTTATGAATCTCATATGTATGATTTGCATTTCGACACAGCTAACGTAGTCAAGTCAGTTTAATATTAGGGAATGCTCGTGTTAAAGTGATTACATGTAACGCATTTTAAATACAAACACACACACACACACACACACACACACGCACGCACGCACGCACGCACACGCACACACACATTCACACACACACGCACACACACATTTTTCTGGTTGTTCTTGTAGATTTATCAGTGTAAGCCATGCGAATGTATTGTGATATCAAAGTTGATGTATGTAGCTATTACAGTTATTCTTACAGACAAAACTATCAAGGCAGGCTCTTTTGATTTTGTTGTTGTCATTCCTTCAAATGAAAATAAATGTGAACGGGGGCAAATGCGGCTTTAAAAAAAAAATATCCCTACGTTGCAATATGAATATCAAAGCTGCTAGATAAGGCTATGTTTAGATTATTTATATGCCAAACATTGCAGATTGCCAAGTTTGGAGTAACAATTTCTACATTATATATATCTTTATAAATGAGTTGTAAAAGATTGTGGCTGTAAGTATTTCTGTTTTACTCCTTCACATTTAATATGAAATACACAAGTTAGTGTACGTAGCTATTTATGTTTTACTCCTTCACATTTAATATGAAATATCACAAGTTAGTGTACGTAACTATTTCTGTTTTACTCCTTCAAATTTAATATGAAATATCACAAGTTAGTGTACGTAACTATTTCTGTTTTACTCCTTCACATTTAATATGAAATATCACAAGTTAGTGTACGTAACTATTTCTGTGTCATACATAGGAACTCTGAGCGATTACTTCAGGCTTTAAATATGTTTGAAAATAAATATTACTAATGTTTTATTTACTATTAATTATTTACGTCCATGTGAAATTACTAATGCTTTCTTATTCTTAATTATTCACGTTCATGTGAAATTGCTAATCCTTTACCACTATTAATTATTCACATCTAGGTGAAATTGCTAATGTTTTACCACTATTAATTATTCACATCTAGTGAAATTGCTAATGATTTACCACTATTAATTATTCACATCTAGGTGAAATTGTTAATCCTTTACCACTATTAATTATTCACATCTAGGTGAAATTGTTAATTCTTTACCACTATTAATTATTCACATCTAGGTGAAATTGTTAATCCTTTACCACAATTAATTATTCACATCCAGGTGAAATGAGTAAAACATCATTGCGTCAAAGATGCCGGGTTTTGTTGAGTACAAATATTTGTCTGTCTATTTCTGTATTTCTTCTACACCCACCCAACCCAACCCCGGCTCTCCTTTTCTCTGTCTTTAATTATTCCTCTCTCCCTAGGTGTCCGTAGGTTTTGTCTCTCTTTAGTGACGTCATTGTTTTGTTTTTCTCTTAGGTTCTGAATCTGATTGTTACCCGCTCCTCCCACCATCTTCTCTTACGAAAATAATGCTTCATTCTAATCTTGTTAACAGGCACCTTTGTCATCAGGGGAAACCACTTCTGCATAAGTCATTCGTATGTGTGCAACGCTTCAACATAAAAATAATTTGTCTAACTGATAAAATAGTTCTGGCGCCTTACATCCTGCCTTCCTCTCCGACGTCCTCCGCCTTTATCTCCAGTTAACACGATCAGCTGAAGTCTGGTAATAAACGACACAATGTCTGCTATATACATAGCTCAGTTAACACGATCAGCTTCAGTCGGGTAATAAACGACACAATGTCTGCTACATACATATTTACATAACTACTTCATGTAATCAAAAACACAATGCCTACTTCATAAATGTGTCTTCAATATAATTTATGTCATCAAGCTGCTAGGATTGCCTAATAAATATGAAACGAATCAAAGTCGTGTGATTTATTTCATAATGCCGTTATAAACCAAAATCCAAGTACTGTATAAAAGGAGTCTTTATTTAAACATGTGCGTAACATTTTAAATGACCCGTTTAAGTTCTAATGCCAGAATTGTTACCTAATGGTGTCGGCATGATAATGTATAAATATTGTAATTAACATAATGAAAGATATCATGATAATGTATAAGTATCCTAATTAATATAATGGGATATCATGATAATGTATAAGTATCGTAATTAATATAATGAAAGAGATAGCATGATAATGTATAAGTATTGTAAGAAATTTAATGAAAGATATATCATGATAATGGGTACACTGCCTCTTTATGCATCCAGTAAAGAAATGCCTCTTTCATTTCCTTTTCAATACCTGGATTTGATCTGTGAATACAAATGACAACCGCGTTTAATAAATGCAGTTACTTCTCATCGGACATACGAACAAATCCTCCTCTCATTTCTTAGCATTTACATTTCAATAGCCATCACATTCACATACGCACCTTTGTCTAAATGTTCGGCTTTTAAGAATAACTAATACAGAGTGACCGCCGCGCTGACCTTAAATAGCCGTGATTAATAAAGATCACGTACACTTGTTGGAGTGTAATTAATTTAATGAAGTATGCAAATATTCTTAAACGCAACACGTCGCATGCAATAAAGCCTCGTGATTGTCGATAAAGGGATTCGCTGAATTTAGTGATATTATAAATTATACAATAAGTTTTATAATGGCAAGGGATCTTTCTCCAATAGTGAAATAAAGTATGCATACGTACGTTATTTTCGTGGAATTGAAGGTGAGAGATTTAATCAGATGAACATCACGATTTTTTATACGAATAAAACGTCATTGTCCAATAAAAATAATTGTATTGGGTGTAAGGCAAAAAAACAAAACAAAACAAGAAACGAAGCAGTCATATTACTTAAAAAATGGGGATACATTTTTTGGAAATGTATAATAACTTAAACTTCCTGATTTCGATAGGATTTGTTTCTACGTACTTTAAAAAGCAGACAGCCAGCGTGGAGGAGGAGTTTCGGTTCAAAATTTATATGTCTAGCGTTGTATGCATTGTCATGAGCTCTTGCGAAATAATCCAGATGCCAATACTTATATCCATGTTTACCATCATTAACGTCTTCATAAAGATGTTGTAGTGAGATTTTCAATAGACTTATTATTAAAACAGAATGAATCATATTGCCTATAACGTTATTTCGGTTCTCAGTAATACGATGCAACAAGTTTAAAGGGTGTTGGTAGATTTAAAGAATGTGTTGCGTATTTACTAATGCTATATTTTAAAAAAATTAAACAGACATCAAATCGAACTTCATTCACTCGGTCCAATAGTTAAGTCCATGAAAATTTCAATCCCAAAACACGATCAGTTACGGTCAATAGTGACCCTGTATAAATTTGGTCCTGACTACTGAGATTCTTCCTACAGCCTGGTTAAAATACATAGAAATGGTAACAGATATTATTAGTATGTATTATGATATTTTTCCTTGTGTGACGGAGATGGTGAACAAACGCCTGTTCGAAACGGCTGAATGATTTGGTAGCCATAAGACATCTCTGAATGCAACAGTGATCTGCTTCACAAACGATGTAAAGAATGCCACGATTCAATAATTAAGGTAACATTTGCAAAATCCAATGTGCGTAGATTCCCCGAAGAAGAAATTTCACTCGATAATCATTAAAATATGCATTCGTAGGATTGTTTAGTTTTAATATCAGCGTGTTCAAGTACTCATTCAATTATTAATTCGTTTGTTCATTCTTTTTGCACATGTTCGCTCACCCATCTATCCAGTCGTTCTTGTATTTATTTACTTTAATTTCTGCGCGATGTCTCTTCGGTTTGTTTTCTGAAGTCCAGTGCTAGACTAACTGTTTTCTGAAGCCCAGTGCTAGACTAACTGTTTTCTGAAGCCCAGTGCTAGACTAACTGTTTTCTGAAGCCAGTGCTAGACTAACTGTTTTCTGAAGCCCAGTGCTAGACTAACTGTTTTCTGAAGCCCAGTGCTAGACTAACTGTTTTCTGAAGCCCAGTGCCAGACTAACTGTTTTCTGAAGCCAGTGCTAGACTAACTGTTTTCTGAAGCCCAGTGCTAGACTAACTGTTTTCTGAAGCCCAGTGCTAGACTAACTGTTTTCTGAAGCCCAGTGCTAGACTAACTGTTTTCTGAAGCCCAGTGCTAGACTAACTGTTTTCTGAAGCCAGTGCTAGACTAACTGTTTTCTGAAGCCAGTGCTAGACTAACTGTTTTCTGAAGCCCAGTGCCAGACTAACTGTTTTCTGAAGCCAGTGCTAGACTAACTGTTTTCTGAAGCCAGTGCTAGACTAACTGTTTTCTGAAGCCAGTGCTAGACTAACACTGTTTTCTGAAGCCCAGTGCTAGACTAACTGTTTTCTGAAGCCCAGTGCTAGACTAACTGTTTTCTGAAGCCCAGTGCTAGACTAACTGTTTAACAATTGTACACGTATGTAGATCGTGCACGAAATGTATTATTCTCCGAAAGCATTTGTCGTATGAAAACCTGTTGATTCCAAAATCGTATAAAGCATTGTGAGAGTTTATATTTTAATTAATTTATCTCTTCGACTTACAGTACAAAGACTGAGTGCAGAGTTCCAGCTGTCTGAAAAAGTATTACGCTTTATGATTTTTCTGATAGTGTTTCATTCCGGTCTTGTGTGTGTCAGCAGAAAGAGGCCAGGTAACGAATGACTTATACAGGTGTATGATAAGACTTTCCGCATTGTGAACTAACGAATGTAATATACAGGTGTACAAACAGTATAATAAGGCTTTTTGCAAAGTGAAGTAACGAACGTATAATGAGGCATACATGTGTAAAATAATGCTAAGGCAATACGAAGTAATGAATGTCATGTACAGGTGTATAGTGAGGCTCTCCAGAATGCGAAGTAATGAATGTCATGTACAGGTGTATAGTGAGGCTCTCTACAATGCGAAGTAATGAATGTCATGTACAGGTGTATAGTGAGGCTCTCTACAATGCGAAGTAATGAATGTCATGTACAGGTGTATAATAAGACTTTCACAACGTGTCCTTGTCGTTTCCATATCGCTGAAAGAAACGCTACACGTTGTTAACATGGACCCCTACACCTCTGTCCTATCTCGCGCTCACTCTTGTACCCGACATTCCTATTATTCGGGTAGTATAGAGCAAACTCACTCGAACATAAACGTAAGTAAGACACATGCTCATTTTCATACACTCACTCTCTCAATGAAATATGTTTATGATTTATTTCTCACAATCCAGTTTCAGAACTTGCAAAGAGAGCACACGCGCAAGAGAGCTTATATGGTTAGTCACACGCACGCGCGCACACACACACACACACACACACACACACACACACACAAGCACGCACACACGTACGCACGCACGCACACACTCGCACACACACGCACACACACGCAAACGCACACCCACATATACGCACACACACACATGTACGCACACACACACACACACACACACACACACACACACACACACACACACACACACACACACGCATTCAACTGCAACAGCACGATACCGACATTGTTATGAAATAAATATGGCCATGCCTGTGCAGAGCGGATAAAAATGACCATTATTTTATTTTTTCCTGCTTGTTCTCATTTTGGCCTCGAGACATTGCTGGTGCATAACTCCCAGCGTGGCTGATGACGTCATTTCCGTCGTGACTTGTACCACTTTCACATTATGTTATACTCACATTTGATAGCAATATTTTTATTTGGTATCTTTTCCCAAAAGAAAAAAAAAAGAAAAAGTTCTACAGTTCATATGGGGGGAAAAAGTTCATCCACGTTTGTCATGTATTATGCAATTGCCCTAAAAACTGAAAACTTATGCAGGGAATGGAATCCGATTTCAACAGACCAAACAGAATGTTGACGTGGAGAGGTTTTGACAACGAATGCAAATACGTCACTTGGTATGCATGAGTACGTGTAGCGCAGCTTCCGCAAGCACCAGCCCGCGGTAACGCTCAATAACCTAGTGTGCAAGGGGAGATAATGTTCTTTTACTCCCAGTCTTGGTAAATGCAAGGGAAGCAACACCATTTTTTTCTTGGCCTATGGTGCCACATGCATTCTGCACGTTTAGTCCGCGGAGACTGTCGCCATATCGGTAAGATGGGTGACTACAAGTTTCTGATTTCACTGTGGACAGTCGCGCTGCCGTCCCTTCTGACTTTCGGTTGGATCATTGGATTAGGAGAATGCTATAAAAACGGTAAGCTTGGAAGGAGATTTTATTGATGGTAATGTTAGCGTGTTCAATTTCTAAACAGTTACGTGCACACCTTTTTCTTATTTTTTTTTCGTGTTATTTTTTTTTTGTTTTAATATTTTTTTCAAAACATATATATTATATACTCCATGTATAAAGTGGTGGTAATCATATCCAGAATAAATGCGAAGGGATTCAGTTAAGATGGTTTCATGTATTTTAGGTTTTGTTTCTTTGCTTGTTGGTTTCTGACTGAATATTGCTTCGTGTCAAATGGAGTTTGATTGTTATATTTTATTCAGAAAAGTTACTTTATTTTTATTTTGGCAAAGAACTCTGCTTCTTTTCGCCATGGAGTTTGATTGTTATATTTTATTCAGAAAAGTTACTTTATTTTTATATTGGCAAAGAACTCTGCTTCTTTTCGCCATGGCAGTCTTTGTTTTATTTGTCAGTGTTAATATCATGTATGTTTTCTAGTCTATAAGGTGTGCATGTATATTTTTATATCCTTTGTCATTGCTATGCATAGTAACTATCATCCTTCTTTGATGTTTATTAACTTCTTTCTTTTTAATGTTTTAGAAGCGGTAAACTTATTTTGTTTATATTTCTATTGAATTTTGCTTTGTTTAAAATGTATTGTAATTTTATTTAGTTTAATGCTTATTGATTTAGAGCAGGTGAAATTCTATTCCTACGTTTTATAAATATAATATTTTTATTATGAAAGATTTAATTTCTATGTTTAGGGGAATGTTGTTTTTTATTTGTTTTTTTTTAGTTTTGTTTTTGTTTTTGTTTTAGACTTCAACGTGACGTTGAGTGAGTTTCATGCTTTGTTTGTGGAATATAAACATTTAGTTGAACCACTTTACGGTACTACTACTGCTACAACTACTACTACTACTACTATTACTAATACTAAAAGACCTTGATAAAACGCTTTATCTTTTAAAAGCTCTTAACCCTATACAATTATTACAATAGAATACAAGATCAAGCAAATAATCCAAAGAAAACACAACAAAAATACATCTAAATGCAAATGACGATGATTTTGAATGTGTTTAATTTTTGTAGTACGCTAACCATTAACCTTTAGATTCATATTCTTTGACTTTGCCTCCCATTTGTGCTTACTTTGCAAATTGTCTGCACGAGTAATTGCACATTTTAATATACATTAACAGATTCCTCTTCAGCGCGTAACAAAATCGCTGGCTTTCTTCTTTGGCAAACGTCGAAAATTCGTGCAACAGCCGCAGAATGACATACTAATTCACAATGGCCACACAGGAAAATAGAAAATATTAAAAACGAATGAATCTGCAAACGGAACAGGAAAGGAAATTCTGTTTTCCATCCCCATAAAAGGGAGGCTATTAAGATGAAGGGAGACATAGATGTGATGGGGAGGGGAAGGAGTGGAGGTATGCCTGAAGTCAAGCAAAACAAAAAATAACCCAACAAACAAAACAACATACAAAGCAAAACTCAACAACAAAACATAATGACGAAAAGGTTCTCTGGATTACAAAGGCACATATTCATCTAACACGTGTGTTATGTGTTTTACTCACTACAGCTGTAATTTATTTGCGAAAAATATCCAACTGTCTGTTAATCAGTCAATCAATTAAAATCTCTCTCTTTCATTCAGCTATTCAACCAATCAAGAATCAGCCGGTCAGTCGATTAATTATTCCATCGTTAAGTTATTCATTCACTTAATCAAAGAATTCAAATAACTTTTACAATTATCCATCAATTAATCACTCACTAAATGGACGTACATTTTAGCTAAATGTAGTATTTTCACTTTCCTCATGTTAGTGTTATAAACACATAATATTGTTCAGAATACGGTTTTATTTTAAAATTGTTATTATCTTGCATTGCACCGATGTATCTTCTGTTGGTCTGAGTGAGGTAAAGGACACACACACACACATACACCACAAACACACACACACACACACACACACACACACACACACACACACACACACACACACACACACACACACACACACACACCAAACAACAAAACAGCGGACTAAACACAATTTCTGATCTATAGGAACAAACAAATTCCTTAAGGTCAACCAAAGCTCGGAAGACAGGCAAAACCATAATAGCAATGCTTCTGCCTGAGTGGAAAAGAAAATTAGCTTCGTTATTGCTTCTTCATATAAAGACTTGCACTAGCCTGGAGGAAAGGAACCGGTGCCATTGTGCTGCGAAGGAAAATAACGTAATGATCGATGACTGGGTCTGTACGGATAAAGAAATGAATATATCGTATTTACTCAGTTATCGGAGATTGAGGGATTGAAAGAGAAATGTTATCGAACTGGTGGAAATCTGTTTTGCGCCGTTTAAACCACTGGACTCTCTTGTCTAGCTCGATCGGTTAGCTAAAGTTTCCGGTATGGCCTGATACAAATCCAATATGCCATTTGAAAATGTTTTATTGATGCAGTAAGAGAAAATAAATGCAATGCGAACGTTCAACTAAACAGCCTGCACCGGGAATGTAATAATAGTAGTAGTAATTACAACAAAGACAGATAGACAATGAAAACGCATACCGTTAAAATTTCAACGTACCTAAAAAAAAAAGAGTATTGTTATGGAAATTGGTCTTTCATGGGGGGAAAATATCTTTATTGTTATTGTAACGTTACGCATTTTCGCATCGGTTAATGTTATTCTTATTGACCTGGTGGTCTTCATTCGGCTGAAGCGTAAACATTATGACTTGAAAAGCACGGACATCGAGATAGGAAACAAATGCCAAGTCTATTCATCTTTCTCCAGACGCAGACGAGGATCACAGAAACACATTCATTGCTGAGTCATAAACTCGTTCACCCCTGGGACCGGGTCCATCACCGGCAAACAAACGCAACTGGTATACTATTCTGCAGAGACATAAAGTCTACTTAAGAGTTATCACAGGGTGACATACAAACTACCTCTAGTATCACACAATCTCCTACTTATCACGTGATCACATATGAAACTGCCACCAGTATCACACAGATATTAACTCTCATTATCACAGGTCAAATATGAAAATAACATTAGTATGACACAAATATTAACACTACTTATCACAGGTCAAATATGAAACTACCGCTGTTTCGGACAAATATAAATTCGTTTGGTCAAAGACGTGCACACCATTGCATTTTTCTAATAATAATCACATTTTCCACCGGACCATCATAGAATGATTTACGACTGTTTTGATCGAGGTCAACTCGTTTACCGTTGGACAGAAACTCGTATTTCACTCTATTGCTTAGACAAACCCTTACAGAGTGGACACGAACTCGCCTACCACTGGCTCACAGAAATTCGCCTAGAGCCCCGATCATGACTGCCATGATACCATTCACTCAAACAACCATTTGCCTAAACTATTCCCGCCTATGAGAGATATTCTCGTTACACCCGGCCCGGGTACACATTCTTCAGTATGTGAAAAGGGCGCAATTGCACAAGGGTAGGACATAGTCGCTTATTCATTTGAAGCAGGCTTGAATCTCAAGGTAAATGTAGTTTCTTACTCACTTGAATGAGGCTTGAACCTCAAAGGTAATATGCAGTCTCTTACTCACTTGAACCAGTCTTGAACCTCAAATTGAATACCACACCTTCTGTTTTAACCACTCCCATGCTCATGTCGGTTAACTTGTGCCGTGTCCGACGATAAATAGTGTCCTGTGTGCTACAGGACTCACGCGCTCAAGGCCATCTACCAGTAGACACTCAGAAGGGCAAGGCGGCTATTCGGGGCAAAAATTATCCATTATAATCCATGAGCAAAGCATCCGCTCAGACCTTCACTCAGTCCACTATGGCACAACATCGCTTCCCTGCACACCTTACATTCCCACATCATCACCTGTCAGAAATCGGTGGAACTTGGAAGAGTTGTTAAATTCAAAACTAACAATTAGTGTGAAATACAAGATTTTAGTTAAGCACTCTTAATTACTATCAGCACAAACATGTGTGAGTATTGTGCAGTGAGTCAAACGTGCTGCAGTCCAGACTGAGTGATAAAGCATTGGAAATCGAAAACACTCACATACACAAAAATACAAAATGAAAATAATGCACAATGACGCTTTTAAGAGAAAATATTCAAAAGAAAGAAAGAAAGAAAGAAAGAAAGAAAGAAAGAAAAAAGAAAGAAAGAAAGAAAGAAAGAAAGAAGAAAAAAAGAAAGAAACTGAGAAAGAAGGAAAGAAACTGAGAAAGAAAGAAAGAAATTGAGAAAGAAAGAAAGAAAGAAAGAAAGAAAGAAAGAAAGAAAGAAAGAAAGAAAGAAAGAAAGAAAGAAAGAAAGAAATTAAGAAAGAAATTGAGAAAGAAAGAAAGAAACTAACAAAGAAACAAAGAAAGAAATTAAGGAAGAAAGAAAGAAGGAAGGAAAGAAATTTAGAAAGAAAGAAAAAATAATGAAAAAAGAAATAACTGAGAAAGAATGAAAGAAAGAAAGAAAGAAAGAAAGAAAGAAAGAAAGAAAGAAAGAAAGAAAGAAAGAAAGAAAGAAAGAAAGAAAGAAAGAAACAAAGAAAGAAAGAAAGAAAGAAATCACTCCATGTTGCATATCACCGGATGTAAGGCTGAAATTCTGAAAGTAAGATGAAAGAAATGTGTTTGTAATTTCCACCATGGTGCCACTAAAACCCCATGTGCTCTCTTTTCCTGTAGAAAAGATAATTGTAATGGTTATCTCTAGGGTTTGTCCTTGACAAGTGCACAGAATTTCAGAAGTGTTAGCGCGGCACTTTCGCCCACTTCTTGAAAGCCGAACACTAATCAGATATCACTCATAATTAATTAATACCACACATAATTAATTAATACCAACATAATTAATTAATACCAACATAATTAATTAATACCAACATAATTAATTAATACCAACATAATTAATTAATACCACACATAATTAATTAATACCAACATAATTAATTAATACCAACATAATTAATTAATACCAACATAATTAATTAATACCAACATACTTAATTAATATCACACATAATTAATTAATACCACACATAATTAATTAATACCAACATAATTAATTAATACCACACATAATTAAGTAATAGCACATGTAAATATTTTGCTAGCATACTTCTTGTTTCCATACAGAAATCAATCAGTACAATACTTTAAAAAAACATAATCTTTGACTAAGCGTCGCTTGAAAGCCTTCTTTTCTATAAATGTGCGTAATGTCGCTGGATATTTATTTTTAGTTCTACACTTGCACTCTTCATGTAACGAAACATGCTTATTGTTACCTTAGTATATAAAGGAATACATTAAGCATGGGGTATCTAGCTTTCTTTGGAATTACCTGTCATTATTTTGCATTTATTTCTTCAGTAATTTGCGTCTCGGGTTGCAGAAAATTAATACTGTTTATTTTCAAAAGGCGCACAAGGTCTGATAACCATAAGCACATCACCAAACTTTTAATGACCATCACCAAGAAAATGAACATATCCATGACACGTCATTACAAAATAAGTATGTTAGTGACACATCATCAGAAACTTATTTATAAGAAGTAGATATGACACTTCGAAATTCATGAACTCAATTCGTTATTTTAATTTTCCTTTAATTCGTTCATTGTAGAATTATTGAACTTCATAATAGTTATTATTTGCCCTCTCCCTATATATACTATGACATAACTATACCTTTCGTTCACTATTATGCTCTCTTAGGACTGTTCTGTTCAACAGATTGTACATACTACTCGACTCCACGATTTTTTCTAACTCCACTATAAGCAAAAATTTTCTTGATATCGAAATATAGAAGTGTTACATTTGTGGTAAGTGCTTTAAGCAATTATAGTGGTAGTGGCTGTTGTAGTGATAGTAGAGTGTCGTTTTTATTATAAATCGTTATTCATATAAAAGCGTGATAATTATCCAATAATGTACCTAACATATAAAACAAGTGTTTACCTTTATGCCCAGAAGCAGAAATTGTACTCTTTTTGTTCTTTACCTGCTTGCAATTTCGTGATAACTCTCTTTCCTACAAATAGCTCAGTGCTTTCATTTCAGGCATGCGTGTTGGTGCGTTTCAAGGTGTCCCGTATATTCGGGAGGTCTCTTGTTCGGGTGCAACTCTTGACTCTGACGCCAACGTCTTCTCGATGGCGTTGTACGAAAAGGGTCGACAACTTGCTCAAGTCAACGTCATGACTAATGAGTGCACTACATCCGGGAGATTTTCTTCCTGCGATATTAACACCAGAGACTCGCGTCGAAGCGTATTGAAGACGTTGCTCATAGATTTAAGTGAGGAAGAAACAAAGGAGTTCGTCTGCGAGTTGAATAGTTTGAAAACTGGTGGCAGACCTACTCTTACAGTGTGGAATCTCGAGGTTGATGGTTGGAGTGAGTTTGATTTATAATTAGTGCAAATTTTCTTGGGCGTGTAATCGACTCACTTGGGTATCTGTCTGTCTGTCTGTCTGTCTGTCTGTCTGTCTGTCTGTCTGTCTCTCTCTCTCTCTCTCTCTCTCTCTCTCTCTCTCTCTCTCTCTCTCTCTCTCTTCAGTCATCCGTCCATTCCTCTCTTTCAGCTGACTGTAAGTTCTATTTTATCTGAAACAGCTCGCATGCTAAATCTAATTACTACTTAAATCATTACAGAACAGACATTTATATATGATCTATAAAATCTGCTTGCATCAAATAGTTAATCTAAGTGTCTTTAGTCTATAAATTAGTTGATTTATTATATATATATTCAAGTCCCAAGATATAATTCATCAAAGAGATGAGTGTGTAGTTTTAGAGATTAATTGTAATCAAAGTACATAACCTTTTCAAAGATAGCTGCTGTCTCCTGCACAAGTTCACAGCCATGATATTTGCATCAAGTCACTTATTTAGACAATGGTCTAACTTATCCTTTCTACGCACATTACACAACTATTCCAGAATCTGTGATGCACTCACAAAGCTCATTTTGGAGAATCGTCCAGAATTTCACATGCGGCATCAAAGCACATCACATAGAATGTTCTAACATCTTCATGTGCGCTACTCAAACACACTGTGAGGAATGTTCAAAATAATCTTTGTGAATTCCGGAGACAAATTTCAAGCCTTAATTTTCACTGTACTGGCTCTCGAGTGGGATTCACATGAATCAACTTACAGAAATACGTTTCTTGATTAAAAACAGTGTTGGATTCACACCTGAATGATCCGGTTGAGTACAGTAGTCACTGTAGTCTGAGGTAGGTACAGGAATATAGTAGTTACTGTAGTCTGAAGTGGGTACAGAGATATAAAATAATAAAAAAAGGTGAGCTCCTTTCTACAAAAGTGAATTTAAGGCAGCACTTTTTTTCAGGCATGTTTCATCTCCAAACTCCTTTCACTCTCACACACATTCTAAACTTGCAAATCCTGCAATGGTATTTGTTTGCCTGATACACACGCAGCATAAGAAATATAGCATCGACCAAAACTCACAAGTATAATGCACAAGGTAATCAATTTAGTGAATATAAAAATAATGGTTTAATTACATAAGCATTCTCCAGCTCAAATCATAGACCAATAGAAAACATGTACAATATATTTCTATGTCCATTCTTTCGTTATCAGTCAGTTATCTTACATAATCACTTTTGTGACTGTACTCGAGTTATGTCAAAATCAAAGTGATTAGAATATAGGACTTTCTTCAACAAAATAACTTTCAGGCCATCCCCATTGATTAGAGTTGTTATGAACAAGTGTGAGGCTATTAATCAGAAAAACTACTCATCCACTTGGAACTGGTTTGGATTGTATCAGCAAGTTCTAGCATATTCTCCACGGAGTTGTTTACTCCAACTTTAGCATTTACAAAAATATCATATGCAGTGTCTAAGATCGGGTCACATTAATATTGGCAAAAAATATATAGGATAGGTCACATTAATATTGGCAAAAAATATATAGGATAGGCAAATTTACTGCACCAGAAAAAGAAAGAAAGAAGGCAGGAAGGAAGGAAGGAAGGAAGGTAAAGAGATGAAATGATAGATGGAGAGAGGACAAACAGAGAAAGAAATTCGGAGACGGAAGGAAATGTAAAGAGCGTGAGAGAGAAGGAAATAAGACAGAGAGAAAGAGAGAGGAGAGGGTAGGAGAGAGAAGGAAAAGAGAGAAGAAGAGAAAGAGAGGAAAAGAGAGTAGGGGGGGGGAGAGAATAAAAAGAGAGAAAAATGAGAGAAGGAATGAGGGAGGACTAAACATACAGAGAGATGGAGAGAGAGAGAGAGAAAGGAGGGACGGATTATCAGCGCTAGGGGAGGGAAAAGACTGAACATACAGGGAGAAGAATATAGAGAGAAGGAGACTGAACATACAGAGAGAAAGAAAGATAGAACGGTACGGAGAATCGAAAAGAGAGAACTACAGATAAAGGGAAAGAATGGAGAGGGAGAGTACGAGAGTGTTACAGAGAAAGATGGGGTGGGAGAGTACGAGACAGTGATAAAGAGAGAGATGGAGAGGGAGAGTACGAGACAGTGATGAAGAGAAATGCACACAATAACACATGGACCAAGGAAAAAAGAGAGAATATTTGACAATTGAAGAGAGAAAGTGTGGGGGAAGACAATGAGAGTGCGACTAAATAAAATAAAGAGAAAATGTCAGACAGAAATAAAAAATAGCATAAAAAACGTAGTAATTCAAATGGTTAGAGAGACAACGACACAGAGAGACAGAGAATTGAAAAGACAAAAACAGTGAGTGAGAGAGAGGTGAGGCGCAGAGAGAGAGAGAGAGAGAGAGAGAGAGAGAGAGAAGAAAAAGAGACATTTGGGGTGGTGTGGTGGAGAGATAAAAGAGAAAATTAGTTATAGAAGTAACATGTATAAAGTTACTGTTTATTTCTGGATGATGGGAGAAAATTAAACAGCAACATTACCTACTACTTTCAACATTGTAAATAAACTCTAACCAACATTAAATAAACTCTTTACGAGCGAGGCGGTGTCACTGTCCTTGTAATAAATCTTCGTATAAGTTACCACAAAACGCATTTACTCAAAGACATTATTTGTATATATAAGTTACCACAAAACGCATTTACTCAAAGACATTACTTGTATATATAAGTTACCACAAAACGCATTTACTCAAAGACATTACTTGTATATATAAGTTACCACAAAACGCATTTACTCAAAGACATTACTTGTATATATAAGTTATCACAAAACGCATTTACTCAAAGACATTACTTGTATATATAAGTTACCACAAAACGCATTTACTCAAAGACATTACTTGTATATATAAGTTACCACAAAACGCATTTACTCAAAGACATTACTTGTATATATAAGTTACCACAAAACGCATTTACTCAAAGACATTACTTGTATATGTAAGTTACCAGAAAACGCATTTACTCAAAGACATTACTTGTATATATAAGTTACCAGAAAACGCATTTACTCAAAGACATTACTTGTATATATAAGTTACCAGAAAACGTATTTACTCAAAGACATTACTTGTATATATAAGTTACCAGAAAACGCATTTACTCAAAGACATTACTTGTATATATAAATTACCAGAAAACGCATTTACTCAAAGACATTACTTGTATACAGTGAAGGTATTTGCATTCCTTTATTCTACAGGCGTCAAAACGCCTTGTCTTATTCTTCCTGAAACGATTTGTATTAGTTTTTAATCCTCTGGCTTTATTCCTTGCTTAGAAATCAATCATGTTTGAGAAAGCCAATAACTGTCTACCCGTCCGTTTAATCAGGCGTGCACAAGACGTCATCTTGAATCCGATAAGACCAGCATAGTGTTGCTAAGGTGATGCGGTAGGGGGTAGACTTCTTTCTTCCCCCCATCTTTTTCTAACTCATTAGGAATAACTTCTCGATCTCATTGGTCCGGCTGGTGCTCTCGCGGGTCCGACTGATGCCGTGCAAAGATAATCCAACAGCAGAAGGAAGTCTCGGTGGACAGTGCACGTCTGGTCATGTTTAGAGAAGACGTTGTGTTGCCATGATGGCTCCTGAGCCGTGGATTCAACTACGTTATGTGCCTGCGATTGTTTCCCTTTGCATTCTGCCAGTGGCAACGGAGACCAGCAAGCAAGGTCAGTGAGCGCCTAAAGAACTGACTGATGTTTTGATTGTGCATGTGCGTGTGTAATATACTATCTTTATGCTGCCTTATTCTTTAAAGATAAAGGTCTAAAAACAAATATGGAAGAATGTGCGGTCAGATTCACAACAGACGTTTATATCCAACGCTCAGTTAAACTAATATTATCTGTTTAAAAAGTGGATCTTAACTACCATTTTCTTCAAACGTAAATTAAGCAATAATAGTTAATTTTAATGAGAGACATCCTTTGTTTAGAGCGGAAAATAGCTTGCGAATTTTAATTTATCTTATGGGTTTTTTTTCGGTTATGCTGAAATGGAAATATGTGTGTTATGATACTGTTGTTCTTTAATTTTACTTTTGTACCTGACATATTGTAACCTTGCAATATTACTTTTTTTAAATATTGATATTCGCACTCTAGAAAAGTTGAAATCTACGTCTTAAATCTTGCGATATATGGGGGGGGGGGACGTTTGTAATGAATCTAATTAGATGGCGATCAATGTGTGGAGTTTTGTTAAAACTTACTTAAATTTCTAAATTTACGGGGAGGGAATTTATTACCTTTTTATTCATATCTCCATTCTCTTTTGTTCATATTCATCATGAACTTTCTAAGAAATCTTGTGTATTTTAGTCAAATATTTCCATTTGTAAGATGTACGACGTGCATGTGGCATTCAGTGAATCAGTTTGCTTAAACGTTCGCTTAAAATATGTCAATACTTCATAAATACTTCATCGATACAAGCATGTAATTAATCAATAAAAACGTAGATTGTAATATATAATCCAAACAATGTGTCAACCAATTTATCATTCAGCTTAAGTTATCATACGGTAAACTAATAATACAAGGAGTGTTTGTATTTTATTTTCTTATTTTTAAACCATTCCAAAATATTATTTTTCAGAAACATATCAAATTTATGGGGAGCTGAACGATCACATTTTGTGTTTACTTACTGCTGGGTATTCTCCCATTTAATTCTCTTTACTTACGTGTTCTCTCCCTTTACGCTCTCTCTCTCTCTCTCTCTCTCTCTCTCTCTCTCTCTCTCTCTCTCTCTCTCTCTCTCTCTCTCTCTGCTCATCACGCCGCTGCTCAGATTGTCTCTCTTGCAGGAATGAGCATTGGAATATTTCAGAATATTCCCTTTGTTCTTGAGGTGACGTGCTCTGGAGATGCCCTGGATGCAGACGACAGTTTGCTCTCCATGGTTCTTTACAGCAAAGACGACGACCGCATTCTGGCATCCGTCAATCCTTCAAGCAAAGAGTGCACCACGTCCGACAGGTACTCGTCTTGCGCCATGAATTCCAGAGATTCCAAACAGACATCGCTGAAGACTTTAGTTATGGACGCCCACGAAGTTTCACCTTTGGAGTTAGTGTGCGAGATAACAAGCTCCAAATCCGGAAGGCGGTCCCAAATTTCCTCATGGTCGATTCCTGTCACGGGCTTTCGTGAGTACAATTAGGTCCATTCTGCGAAAGGCGTCTTGTGCGTATAATTATGCTTCGAGTCACCACCGATTTTGTCTATCATGTACTATCTCTTTCTGAGCATCCTTTAACTAATCTCTTCATTTTTAAATCGTTTTTCGGGCCTTTCAGTTTGGATCAAAAGCACAACACCCGTCCTTAGCCTGGCCCAATCGATATCTTGCATTCTCCAGAAAACAAGGCAAATGTCGGGGAGTTAATTTTAGTCTCACGTCAGTCTTGGTTAGCGATTTGGACGAGTTACTACCCCTTTTCACCTTCCATTGTCGATTTAAACTTCTACCGCGAGAATTAAATTTCCCAAAGCAATAGTCTCTCTGCAAACACCTAGCGCAGGACGAAGCATTAACAGAAAGAATATCTTTCTGTGCAACCAATGACTACACTTAGTGAACATTCCGGCTGTCTCGTTTTTTTTTCAAATCAGCAGTTTCACAAATAATTGAAGACAAAATTGATTAATTCAAGAGGACTTGAAGTACGCTTAACTTTTAATTGATATTAAAAAAGGGTAACACAGTATACGTTCGGTATCTCCAATAATGTCTGGATCAAAATAAGAGTAGGAAAACACATAAAGAGTACAACTTTAAATTCGCATTCACCGTGCATCTAAAATCAAGTGTATCTTCTGCATTTATAAGTCTGTCACCAGTTATTCTAGTGAAATGATTAAACAAAGCAAAAGTCGCCGAAATACGTATTCCCGGCATTGCTAGTGATGGACTCAGCACAACCACCTGCACTGTAGTTTAATTAACGACCATCATGCCGCAGTGAATTTAAGTGTTACGCCTTCATTTAGCTTGTATTTCCTCCACTGTGCTGCTCACGCAACCCTATCAAACAATTTACCTTTTTGTTTGGGTTTTTTTTTACCCTTACATGTAAAATGTTTCAATTTGATTTATATTAACAATTATTCCTGCTGTATTCCGTCGGTAAAATATCTAATAAACTTGATAATTCATCATTCCAAATTTGATAAAGAAGAGTTTCTGAGCAGTCAATCCAAGACTCCACACATCAATCAGTTAGGTAAGCAAAGCGTTTGGTCATACTTTTCTATTAATTGAATCGGTCAAATAAAGTAATGCTATAGGTACTTTTTTAAAGAAGAAGAAAAAACTAAAAGTAAAGTTACTGGTATTATTGTTTTCCACAAACGACCTTTGGTCCGACCGAATTTGATTTTAGCTACAGCGTACGCACGCGCAGCAGTTGGGACTTTCATTCTAACACTAATTTTGATAGATCACGGCCGACGCTTTTCCAATCGGAAGTCAGACTGCACGTACACGGAAAAGATGACTGTCGGCTCTTCATTAATCACTGCAACTCCTAGGGAACCCCGCAGGGAGGGCCTCATAGAGTTGATGGGATTATTCGCAATCAGGGGAGGACATAGATTTTTCAGTGGACGAACTGAAGGGAGATAAGGCTGTTGCTTGTACGAGAGTGCATTCTGCTGTTGACTTGTTTTGGTGATGGATATCAAACGCTTAACATCTGTTGCTTTCATATATTCGTGCATAACGTTCGGGGTAACAGAGTATGGGGGTAAGTAATTTATTTATTTTTTTTAATTGTTATTTTAATTTCTTTCTCTTGGATTTAATTTTCTTTGTTTAAAGTGATACTTTTTCTTGTCTTTCTTAAACATGTTTGGTTCAAGATATATATAATTCAGGAAAGTCTGCAAACTTAATAGGTTTGATGTGCTTTTACATGCGAGCCAGACTCGTATTTTTGTCAGGATTATTTTCTCTTTCCTGCAAACTTTTATATCTACTCCTCTCTCGTTCTCTCTTACTCTCCGTCTCTCCAGCTATATTTATCAGTATTGTTATCTCTGACTCACCATCTCTCTCTCGATCGCTCGCTTCTCAATTTTCCTAGCATCTTAATCGCTTCTTCTTTCTTTTTCTATTTTCTTTTAATTTGTTTGTTTTATTTTTTTTAAAGTTTCGAATAACATTCTAATTAATGACAGTTTATGTTAATTGTATATGCAATTAATCAGAGAAGGATGTTGCATATAAAAATTTTTCTTTTCTTTGGAGGAAAAAAAATATACAAAGCGGCATGTTCGGCTGTGAACAGACACAGTGCAAAGTAAATACAGAAACACGATGAAGCTAAAACCCGATCGATGTTAACGTGTTCAGAATGTACATATATATACACATACACACATACACTAGTCATTGTCATTGATAATTAAATTCCTTTCGTTTCAACATTCTCTTTGTTTGTGCGATATGTTTTTTTTAAAAATAATATTTAGGTTAAAGGTCAGGTTGACAAGTACATGTCCTGCAATTGAAGTATACTAATGTCAATGTTTACAAAGCTCTACGTTTCGTGTCCCAGGTTGTTTACTTGTTTTAAATATATTTTAAAATTAGATTAACGTACCATTTGAAAAGTGGGCTGCTAAGTAACTTGATTTTCCTTGTGTTTTTAGTAATCTGGAATTTATGCTTTGTTTATTTAGATTTATTTGTTTGCTCTTTGGGTTATATTCAGTTGATATGCCAACAGTTTATTCATTTCATTTAGTGTTATTTTGTTATCATCGTGCTTCTCTTTTCATTTCTTTTTCATTAAATATTTAAGGACTAAGCTTGTTTACATTTTCTTGTTGCAGGAATGTACACACGGATTTTTCGAGGCATTCCCTATGTGCAGGAAGTGGAGTGCTCTGGAGAACAACTGGATTCGGACACAACAGTCTCCTCCATTACTTTACTGGATTCTACCGGAAATATCAGTGCGTCGGTGAATGTTCAAACGGGCGAGTGCTTGTCATCCACCAGTTTCTCTCAGTGCACCTTGGACCGTTCCGACTCGCGAAAAACGCGATTACGTACGCTTGCGATGGACCTCAAAGAGGGCGTCACGCGGGATTATTTTTGCGAGGTCACAAGTCTGAGGTCAGGTCAGAGAGCAAAAATTTTAACCTGGAGCTTGAAAGTATATGGATTCAGTAAGTGGGAATTATCGTTCCTTTCAAAATATGCACGCGTTTAATTATAAATAGACTTCCAATCAATTCGAAGAGTATCATTATTTTTGAAGACCATTACATATATTGCAAAATGATTTATTTGTTTTTTAAATATTGTTTTAATTGAATTGAGCTTTACCAGTGGGTACACGTTACACGTTTTACTCAGAGAGTACAAATAACCAGTAACCTCTGACATAAGTATAATCAAAATAGATCCGTAAATGTATTTGCGTACGTATGCTCACATACAAAGACAGGTATATATCCATACATATGGATGGGTGGATGAACTCATATATATATGAACTTAAAATAAACCTTGGCTGACTAGTTGTCACGGACCATGTTATACATCTTTTATTGTCATTTGGCGGTCTCTTGCATTGAAAGATAATTTTGACCTTTTATTTCACTTTGAAATTTAAACTACTAATTATATGATACTGCTTAATACAGTTTTGTAAGGACGTTCAGAATGCTTCGCAATACTAAAATATCTTATTTTATATTTATTTGTTTTGATTTTGCTCCTAGCTCATTCGATCCGCAAACATGCAATACATTTCAGAAGCTTTTTGTAAATAGCCTTAATTAAATCTACAACAATATTTTACACACATACACACATACACACATACACACAAGCAAACTCGCACAAAGTTCAAAGCGAATGTAATTTAAGATGTGTGCATTTTGAGAGAGTAGCGATAGTAGTGAGGAAACTGCCAATCTTTTGTCTAGTACTCAACCTTTTGAAAGAGTTGTCATTATACTTTGTTTAGACTTTTTACTGGCGAACAGAAATGGAAATCAATAACAAAATTATTAGGGAAATATGCCGACGTGAAATCCAATACTGTTTCTCTGCAAGAGTGCCATATTGGACCGAATCAAATAATTTAAATTGTATAGACGATGTTGATTATAGATTTTCAGTCACAACTGTCTGGGGAGTTTCGGATGACGTATACAGTAGTTACAAAATCGTGATACAGATAAACACAATTATAAATAATGTGGCATTTTACTGGAATATTTCAGACACAAGTTGAAGTTATCTGTCTGTTGTAATGAACTTCGAAATATAGTTATGTGAGGTTTACTTTGATGTATGGGACAGCAGTGTCTATCTGATGTGCTTGAGAGCAGATATCTGCTGTGTATTTGCACTTACGGGACAATACACGAGGCTAGACATAAATTATTTATAAAGTAGTAGTGTGCTCTGACGTAAGTGTGTGCTTTCTGTTTGGATATAGTGGCATTTCATTTTGCTGTAATTAGTGTTGGTATAAATATATCCTCTACATACATGTTTGAACATAACTATCTGTTGGTGGCTACATAACCAGTAGTGTTCGTCTCCTGCAGATAAAAACTAATTATATATTTATGGATTATTTTACTTGAACATTGGAGAGATGCATAGTGCTGTCCTTATGTTGCCCGTGAATTCCTGATGGTTATAATGGTTAATCATATTGGTTAATCGTTGTTGGTATTTTGATACATACGATTGTAATTGGAATCGTGAGACATAAAATATCACCTTTTGTACGTGGATATATGGGACATAATTATTTTATTTTTGTATTTGGACTTTTCGGACATAACTATCTGACTACTGTACTTGGATATTTGGAACATAATTAATTATTTGACTGCTGCCCTGGGATGTAAATAAGGCAAATAAATGAGATGGTTGTAAACTAAATACTTGGATGTAAAGAAAGCAAATAAATGAGATTGTTGCAAACTAAATACTTGGATGTAAATAAGGCAAATAAATGAGATTGTTGCAAACTAAATACTTGGATGTAAATAAGGCAAATAAATGAGATGGTTGCAAACTAAATACTTGGATGTAAATAAGGCAAATAAATGAGATGATTGTAAACTAAATACTTGGATGTAAATAAGGCAAATAAATGAGATGGTTGCAAACTAAATACTTGGGTGTAAATAAGGCAAATAAATGAGATGGTTGCAAACTAAATACTTGGAAAATACTATATGTCTACATCACGTACGTGTTGTATCTTTATATGCGATAGGCATATCTGCTGAAAATAGGAGTATAAAATATATTTCCGTCTTGCAAAGATCACTTGTGCATATATAGATGTACGTAAATATCTTAACATATCCCTTAGCTATACTTGAGTATTTTACAAGAAAATTGACACATGCACGTCTGACCCTCGAGATATGTCTCTAATTTGGCGATGCGGTTGGCTAATTGTTGGGAACCATAAATGTTATATAACATATGTTTGTCCAATTTAACCATTTCTCTTTCATACTAGAATCAACAGGCAAACAGACAGAGAGATGGATGGATGGATGGATGGAGAGAAAGTGAATTTTTTGAGTATACGGTAACACAACTGTTTGCGCGGATGTCACATTAATGAGTCGTTCAAAAAAAACAAATCTCCTGCCTCTAGTGCTAATGCTATTCCATCATTGTTGTTTATCAAGCTATTACGTCTTGATTGCAAAATTGTGCTCTTACCAATGATTGTGCAGTTGCGTCCCATTCCCTTTGCGCACGACTATCAATCAGGGTTTACTGACAGATTAACATTTTCATTCCCGAATCTCATGAATGTTTTGCTTTGAGCAGGCTTATTCCATAGACTGACCTTCTGTGACATGATATTCTGTGATTTTAGGAAATAAATGTAATAGTTGCGACTGGTATTATCTCTATATAAATGTAAAAAAATGAGAGCCCTTTTAAATATAAATTTAGAATGGAATTTAACCGGATCAATGCAGTACACAAACGACAGAAATCAATACTTAAATTGTGTGGCGTTAAAAAAAAAAACAACGTTAAACAACGCAAGTTGATTGACTGGATATGTAATCTTGGACTGTTGCCATTTAGCTTGAATCGTATTCACCAGTTATGATTGGTCTTTCTCAAATAGCTATACCCATAGTCATATCCACTCGAAATTAATCTCATTAGCTGAAGTTTCCCAAGCATTACCTTATCCATAATCGGGAGGTGATATAGCCGCAAGCGTGTGCATAAACAGGAATCTCTTTTAATGACGTTTTCCACAAGCATTTGCTCGGCATTTCCGTGGCATGCTGTCATCTCTTCGAAATACTTTTGCCACATATATGCGCTCAGCAGGTCCGTGGCGTGTTGTCATCTCTTCGAAATATTTTTGCCACATATATGCGCTCGGAAAGTCCGTGGCATGTTGTCATCTCTTCGAAATACCTTTGCCACATATATGCGCTCTGCAGGTCCCTGGTATGCTGTCATGTCTTCGAAATACTTTTGCCACATATATGCGCTCTGCAGGTCCCTGGCATGCTGTCATCTCTTCAAAATACTTTTTGCGATATGTATGCACATGTCGGGTCTGTGGCATGCTGTGTACGCGAGGAGATCGAGATTCAAGAATACAGTGCTTAAAATGTCCTGGTTTGTTAATTTTCTGGATTATGTTGTACGGTCACGTGACAATTAAGTTCATATTTTGAAGTCTCTGTTGGTTGCCCATTTTTCTTTTTCTTTTTAGGTATACATTATATCTTGTTCGTTAAGTATAATAGCAATTGTCTCGACTACTGATTTTATTTTATTTTGCGAGAGAAGTGGATTTTTCAGCAACCCATAGGATTTCCTCTATTTAATTTCATATTAATCTAGATAATTTTCTTTTTATTTGTTTTTTATGAATTTAGAATATATTACTATTGATTGTTTAATGACAAATATTTCTTTCTGTTCTCTCCCTCTCTCTCTCTCTCTCTCTCTCTCTTTCTCTCTCTCTCTCTCTCTCTCTCTCTCTCTCTCTCTCTCTCTCTCTCGTTCATTCCTTTATTCTTTCATTCGTTTTTTTTCTGTCTTTCATCCGTTTTTTTCTTTCTAGCTTTACTTCTCTTGTCTGTCCTGTTCAGCTGTTATTACAATCTTCCTTCCTGTATTTCTCATTATTTTCACAATCCATCTATGGACATAGGAATGCTAAGTGTTATTGTATTGAAACTTATCTCAGTCTCTTGGAAATGTTCAACCGATACTCGCTATTATTGTCACGTGACTGTCAGAAAACTAAGCACTTTGTGGTCTCAACACAATAGTATACGGGCAATCACGTGCTTACTTAATCGTCATTCGCTATAACTTTCTGTCGAAAATGGAGCTTGGTACATATTGCATAACTGTAGGACGGGCGGCGAAATTCATCCGCTTAACAATGTTCACATTCTCTCTCTTGGACAACTCCAACGATCAAAACACCCTTTATAGAAGTGACTTTTAAGAAAAGTGTAAAGTAAACAATGAAAATTGTAAAATAAAAATAATAAGCTTGATATAATACTGACATTAATCTAAAGATATTCCGCAAAATTCGCGTATAAGGCATAGATATCCATTGATTTCTCTAGGCATAGATAGCCATTGATTTCTCCGCAGCAAAATTTACTGCTGCCACAGCATGAAGCTCAAATGCGATAAAGGGGACGTAATTACATGAGCTCATGGATCAAGGGAAATAACGTGCGCTTACTGTGCCTCAAGCTCAGCAATCTTCAATCAAGTCTGCAAGATTCAGAATTTCGTTTGCAGCTGACAACAATGGCAGCATTTCTCAGATCTTGGGAAACAGAAGTGGTATATCTGTTGATGCTGGTTGTTTTCAGGACAGATGGCTATTTTCAAAGCAAAGGTAATTGAACTTTATTCTCCGTATTTTGTATTAAAATATTTACATATTTTCAAGCAAAGCAAAATTTTATTTGGACACTTTTTCTGTGACTAATTGACTATTTACGTTTAGGTCATTATTTTACGCAATTCCTCTAATTGTATTTTCAATTTATTTTATGCAATGACCATCGCTAGCAAATGAAGTTGTCGCGACATACTTCTTGTTTCTAGAGTTGTGTACCTTGTAACTAATGAAGTTTCTAAGAAGTAAAGAAGGCAGTTTTATTTCATTTTGTACATTTCTACGCTAACCCTTGAAAAAATGTAAAAGTCATTGCGGTTTTAAAATGTAGTCATTATTTAATTTGGGGGGGACAGAGATGGAAACATAGCGTCATTCTTTCGGATATTTAGACAGCGCCATGGCTAAAATAAAAAAAAAATGAAACATTATATTTAATTTGCAGCAATCATATTTTAAAACAAGTTTTGTACATATCTACGGTTTAAATACTTTGAAATCAATAAAACAATTGTAGATAACGGATTCTTCATAACAAAGAGGAGCAAACTCCAAATTTCACGTCCTGTTCTGGTTCAGACCAATAGTCCAGTTTTGATTTTTGTTTATCTTTCTCGTTTTTTCTTTGTTATTTCTATCTTCATTTTCTCTGTCATTCTTTCCTCCAATTTGTTCTTTCCTATGTCTTTATTCCTTTCTAATTTTTCTTTACTTTAAATTTTGACGACTACATATAAAATAGTTTTAAAAATATGAATGATAATAAAACTTCGCAACACAATTATTAGAATTCTGCAGATACTTGATGATTCGTTGACCAATTTAGGAGACCGAACTACCCTTTGATCAGATGTCGGTTATTCTCATTAAGGAATAAGTAAGAAATAACAGAATAGGCCAATAAAGCAACACAAGGAAACAAAACAACCCCACCGCAGCCCCGAAAACTACACTTTCAAAAAGATATTCCGATTTCTTTTATTCTCTTTTGGTATGATATTGGAAAGCACGGGGAGGGGATATATGTATGAAATTATCATTTTAGACAAATTTGATCTATCTATCTATCTATCTATCTATCTATCTATCTATCTATCTATCTATTATTCTATCTATCAATCTATCTATCTATCTATATGTCTGTCTGTCTGTCTGTCTCCCTCTCTATCTACTTACTTACCTACTTATCTATCTATCTATCTATCTATCTATCTATCTATCTATCTATCTATCTATCCATCTATCTATCTGGCTGGCTGGCTATCTACCCTCCATCCATCCATCCATCCATCTATCTATCTATTCACCCATCCATCCATCAACCTTTCTATATAAAAAATATTTTCTAATATTGTTAGAACTCTGATAAAGAATTAGACTGACAGATTTAAGTCATTCCTAATTGTTTATAACCAGATTTTTTTAAAAGTATGCCAGTTCTATTTTTTAATAAATATTGCCAAAAATGATTTAGAAAATTTCCAATTTTAACTTTGGACGTAATAATGGAACCGTGACAACAAGTTTTGTTGCTGTAATCTGTTATCATCATAAATTATAATTTCCTCATTTCCTTGCCTATTCACTTTTTACCGCTCAGTTTTAATTAATTCTGTTTCTCATGGCGAACAGTTTTATAACCGAAACTGACATTTTATTTTAGACGCGGCCTAGTTTCCATGCAAACCATAGCGGGTCCCGTTGAAGGGCAATTCGTCTGTGTCAGCAAAAAGAATCCTGATGAATTGATTATTTCACAAATTTCGATCGATCTCGCCCTGGGAGCTTCCCCGAACTCTATAATGGAATCTAAATAAGAGATGAGTAGTTCGTGATTGGAATCTTCATGCCGGCTTCATTTTTCATTGACATATTACCACACTAGGTTACCAAAATATTGCCGCCCTTTTGAAACTACCAAAAACGTTGCCACTTTGTGGTGTTTACAAATGCAATGCCAAATTTACAGAGCTACCAGTCATAATGCTAATATACACAGCTACCAAATAATGTCAATTTAAATAGGTACATAAACAATGCCAATTTACAGAGGCTCCAAACTATTGCCAGTTTACAGATCTACCACAACAATGGCAATTTACAAGAGCTCCTATACCAATGCAATTATAGAGTGCTTCAAGTGCATTGCCGGTCTTAAGAGTTAACAAATCATTGCACTTTATGATGCTACATATAATGGGAAAATCTCTCAAATATTGCTATTAAGCAATTACGTCTAGACATACTATTAGACTAAAAACGAATTAGGCTAGTTTATGGCTTTATAGAACTAGCTAATCTGAGAAACTGCACACTATTTTCAGTTCTCTTGGCTATCAATATATCCTAAACTTAAACGATTACAAAATGCTTGTTGTATAGGCACCAAAATATTAATATTTGTAAGAGGCAACCAAATGTTGCCTCTCTGAGAAGACATAAAAATAGCACTAGTGCCAATACAGACTTTCCAAATATTGTTGCATCAAAGATCCATATTGTGCAAATATTCTCTCCAAACATCTACATTATAAGCCACATCCCTATTCAAATACTCTCTCCAAATATCGCTACATTATAAGCCACATCCCTATTCAAATACTCTCTCCAAATATCGCTACATCATAAGCCGCATCCCTATTCAAATACTCTCTCCAAATATCGCTACATCATAAGCCGCATCCCTATTCAAATACTCTCTCCAAATATCGCTACATCATAAGCCGCATCCCTATTCAAATACTCTCTCCAAATATCGCTACATTATAAGCCACATCCCTATTCAAATACTCTCTCCAAATATCGCTACATTATAAGCCACATCCCTATTCAAATACTCTCTCCAAATATCGCTACATTATAAGCCACATCCCTATTCAAATATTCTCTCTAATTATCGCTACATCATAAGCCGCATCCGTGCCAAATACTCTCTCCAAAAATAGCTATGCTCAAAGCTACATCCGCATGCAAATAGGCTGTCAAAACACTGCTATGTTCAAAGCCACATCAATTATGCAAAGAGGTTCTCCAAATCCTATTGCATTTAAAAACCACTTCAGTGTTTATACATTAAAAGCCATATCAGTGTTATAGCCTCCAAAAATTGCTTACGACATTGAAGAAGCGGATATTTGTTTTTAAATTTCTTCCAGTTCTTTTGAATCAGTAGGATACCAAAGTTTGGCAGATAAATAAGTTATACAGAATTGCTTCTTGCTATGTATTGCTTCTTGTAGTAAGCTATCAGAGTATTGTCTCAGTAGACTTCCAGTAGCTTACATTGGCAAGCATAGCCTTTCGTACTGCATACATCTAGCAAGGCTACCAACATTTCAAGATTTCGTATTTTTTGCTTCTAATTATCTTCCATTATATTGGTAAAAGCTTGCAAAAATAAAATGTGGATATGATAAATTAAAACCTAAAGACACATTTAGCGTAAAATCATCCATTTAAAAAATAAATTCATTTTCATTAAAATATAGAGAGTGGGAAAATAATTTTCAGGAAAATGATAATGACATTTTCCCCCTTGGGAAACTCTATTATAAAAACAATGTTTTAACTCATTTTGAAAAGAAATAGTGAATTGAGGTTAATGAATTTCTAAAAATAAAATGAACAAGTAATGTTCTTTTCGACCGTGTTGCATTACTTTCTGTTTGTAGATTATTCTTGCATTATTTTATTTTAAAACCTGTAAATTACATTTTATTTCATTTTAATTTTTTAAATACATTTTGTCTCTTTTTCCACACCTTAATTTGTTCTGTCCATCTATTGTTTCGCAATGTCTCGGGATCTTGTTACTCTTTCTCCATATCTTGCCTTGATCAATCTATCTCTAGTTGGACAAGTTTATGCACGACTTTTGTTTCTCTTGTTCCATTTCAATATTTATTGTCCCCCCCCTCTCTCTCTCTCTCTCTCTCTCTCTCTCTCTCTCTCCCTTCCTGTCTGTCCCTTTCTTTCTCTCTGTGTGTGCCTCTTTCTATTTGAATTTCTGTCTCTCATTCTATTTTAATATACTCTGTCTGAATTCTTTAAGTTCTCATTTTCTATTTCGGGGTCTTGCTATCTCGTTGTCTTTGTCTTTGTCTCCTTCTCTCTCTCTCTCTCTCTCTCTCTCTCTCTCTCTCTCTCTCTCTCTTTCTTACTCTCTCTGCCTCTTTATTTTTCTCTCTTTCTTTCAGTTTCTTTCTCTCTCACTCCTTCTGTACAATGTATCTGCCTATCAGTTTATTTCTCTATATCTTTCTCTCTCTTCCTCTAAATATCTTTCTTTCTCTGTTCTCCTCTGTTACATTTAACACAATCCTAGTTATTTGTTATTATTATTATTATTTAATCATCCATAACTAATTACAAGTGATGATAATCTTAATATTTGTTATTAATAGTCCTCCAGCAGTCATCACTCGTCTCTCTCACAGATCGGAAATGCGGGCGCTTTAAACATTTTCTCTCATCTACAACATTAAGAACATTTACTGTCACACAGTATTTCCATAGGTGGATAACGTCTTACCAAAAGAGAAGATAAATCCATCTTTTAATCTATATTTAGCGAGCTAGAGTAAACTACCGGATATAGAATATCACTATGCTTTTGCATCAGTACAACACCTAGCCCTGCATTATTAGCATCAGGTCAAAGTACAAATTGTTTATCAAAATCTGGTAGGAGAGGGACAGGAGCTCGCGAAAAAACAGTCTTTTAAACTGGTAAAACTAGTTTCACACTCCCCACTCCAGAATATTGTCTCTTGACTGCCTTTCCCCATCACAGCAATGAGTAGTTTGGTGATAGCACTGAATTTGATGATGAATTTCTGATAGTAAGCGGCTAATCCCAAGAAAGATTTAACATTCGTCTTCAAGATGGTCTCACCATCTCTTCAAGTTTCCATACCTTCAAAGCTTCCAGCCACAAGAGACCTTGTCTCACTGTGTGCCACAAATATTCAAGTTTAAAGTACCCTAAAAATATTTAGTCTGCCGAACAGTAAGACTACACTCCCTCAAGCACTGGAACAACTTACGTAATACTCGGGTGTGTTCCTCTAGAGGGTGTATAGCTTCTAATACATGCACGTCAACCTTGAAATTTGATATAGATTCCTCTTTCATGGGTTTGATGGGCAATCTCATTATCTTGGTGAAAACAGTTAGTGCTGTGAGAATTCCAAATGTCATCCCCACTATTGATATTGGCCATCATGTGTGCTAAACTCTAACATGGGTTTGTCCACATCACAGACTTAAATTTGCAAAAAATCTTTTATTAGACTGAGTTTGGAAAATATATTTAACTCCACTTCGTTTAGCGAAAAGAATAGAGTCAATGTCCTAGTTTACAGCATCCGTTTAGTGACAGTAAAACATATAGTTTCATGCAGATTGGATTATGATCCTGTAGTGCAACCATACATTTGCACAGATTCGCTTCGCTTTTCTGGGTTTATTAGTAAAAGCTCCTTGAGTTTATCACACTCCATAATTGTTGAGCATCGGAGTTCTGGGTTTATGACGATATCAATAGTTTCAGCGTCTATTAAGCCTGGATGTGCAACGGATTCAGAATCGGTTACAGAGGTGGTGTCATCCTCTATAATAATTGTAGCAACGATGTTACAAAGGCATTCCTTATAATAGTTATATGCTTTCATCAGCTTAGCATGAGAAAATTTCGTCTTGGATCTGATCAGAATTCTGAAATTACACCTGCTCATTTTTTAAATGCCATGATACTTTTAACTTGTTTAGCAGTAATAACAACAAAACCTGCGTGCCAACTTCTATGTTAGATGTTTCTGTCTTACAATTTTGTAGACATGCTTGTCTGGCTTACTCGTGGATATAATTTTGGATGCTATTTGACATGACGTGTCAGTTTGCTATTTCGATGATGTGATGATATGTAGCCTGCTTTCTGTCCATTATTCTTGTAATATAGAGAAGAGTCCCCTAACATTTCTAACACATAAGAGTTCAAAGGTCAAAAATAGGGTTAAGCCTTGTGGCACTTCAAATAATGTGAAGAAAAGCACTGACAAATATGCATTCCAATCACTTCAAACAATGTGAAGAAAAGCACTGACAAATATGCATTCCAATCACTTGGTCTTTCTACACTAAATGTCTTCACTGAAGTGGTAAGAGTAGCATTCAGACTTTGACTAAACTGTTACACACAGGGTGGTAAGGATTAGTTTTAAACTGATTTACCCCCAAAGGTTGATTTATTTCATTAACACACTCATAAATTGGGACCCTCTATTGGACAAGATTTCTTCTAGAAATCCTACACGTGAGAAAATGGTAACCAGTACATTTGCTACTGATACAGTACTAATAGAGCTAGGCACAACCACTTCAGGGTATCACATAGCATTATCAATAATGGAAGAATCCATCTGTGGCCTCGACCTAATGAGGGTGCATATTCTCCATTGAGATCAATGGCTAAATGCCTGAAAGATATGTCAATCAGATCATCAGAGTTTCACCTAATGGAATGGAGTGTTCTGTTTTCCTCTTCACTTGATGATGGATATTACGTGATGGACAGTAATGAGCGATATCCTCCATCATACCTGGCCAATATAACTCCGCTTCCACATGCACAAAGGTTTGCTTGGTACAAGATGACCGGGAATGGGTGGGTCATGTACCAAATGCAGTATGCTCACTCGATTCCCCTTTTCCACTTCCTGTTTATGAATCAGGAGACCATTCTTCCAGCAAAAACTAATTGCTTTGCCCGAGGATTTAGGCATTTATGATCCTAAGAGCTTAATCTTCTATCAACACCTCTCTAGAGAATCATCTCTCAATTGTGCTGCTCTGAAAAAGGAATTTCGCCAGGTTCAGCCATTGTCTTACAATCAGAAACAGCCATCTACCCTGCCATGACTGAGTCCAGTGTGACTTCCTGGTGACACACCCCACCAATGACTTTTAGCCAAAGTCATCATTGCATCACCTTCACACTCATTACTAATCGCTTCTGGTTTGCCACACATACATTCACATTCATCTTTTTCTGCCAATTCCTATGCAGTTGCCTGCATATGCCTGAGTACACAAACACTAGAAAACAACAACTGTGCCTCACTCTTCTTGTCTCTTTCTAAAACCAGTCTTTCTAAAAACAGTTTATTTTAACTCTTCAAGCTCAATGGTTAGTTGAAATACTCTCATATGTCCTGTTTCTAGCTCTTTCACTTTCTCTTCAACACTCTAAAAATAACTTTGTTGCCTCTAGAGTTATATCAGGACTGGAAAACATTTCATGTACCGGTTTCTTGAAATGGTCTACTGTTCTACACATTATGGAAACTAATTCCATTTTGTTCTAGTTTCTTCTCTTATTTCTCATATACACTTTTTACCAGGAGCTGCCTTTCCTCATGAGAATCTAATTCCAGTTTTAAATAACAAAATAACCCTACCATGGTCACGTGACAACTTAGTGTATTCACAAAAATATATTCATACACACTCAAGCAACTAGTAAATTTTAAATCTAGTTACTTAAATGCACAATCAATGTAAACAACATAATCTGTACACATCAGTAATGGAAAATATGGTAATGCAGGTGTCAATATAATATGCAATAACTAATATAAATAAAAATTAATCAAAACTTTTCAAAAGAAACAATTAGGATAGATAAAGCAAGACAAGTTCTAGACTGTTATAAAAATAATTAGTGAGATAAGATTGCCTTTTAAATGTCTGTTTGGCTAGTCAGCTATATCTTAGTTCTGATTTGTCTATGATTTCCCATTAAGTTCTAAGATCAACAATATTTTCAACAAGTGTCTTTTATATTTACTAATATCAATATAATTACAATTAGTTTAACAATTTTGAACAAATTTGTGCTGATCCCAGATGAGACCCCACTTTATGTGACACATAACACCACCCTAGGTATTGGTTATGATTATTAATATTATTTAATCACCCATAACTAATTACAAGAGATGAGAACATTTAATTTATGTTATTATAAATTCTCCAGAAGACACCACACTTCCCTCTCTCTTGGTTGACATGCCGGTGCTATTAACGTTTTCTCTCTTCCACATCATTAAAGACAACCATTTACCATCACACAATAATCATGTAGGTGGAAAACTTCTTACCAAAGAAGAAGATAACTCCATCTTTATGGAGTTAAATCGCTAAATCTATATTTAGCGAACACACACCACCTACTATCTCTCCAACATATTGTATCAATATGTGTAAGAAGGTCGATAATTTAATCAATAAATTTATTAAATCAACAATCAATTATACAGCATATGAATATAATTATAATCGAAGAGCATTGTCATTTACATCACTGCACAATAATGTTCGATTAACGCTGGACACTCACTCAGTTTATCCTAGCATAGAAATTAGCAGTCAATTGAACCTATATGTATGTATGTATGTATGTATGTATGTATGCATGTGTGTGTGTGTGCGTGTGTAAACCAAGTTCATAAATATCATCACAGAAATGAGAGTTTTCAGAGAAATAATTAAAGTCAATGTATATAATCTTTTCAATGATGGCGGCTGTCACTTGCACATGTTCACAATCATTGCAGTTTGCAACAACTCATTGTCTTTCTTATTTAGATGACATTCCAATGTACCCCATTCTAAGCACACAAGACAACTTTTCCAGAGTCTTCTATGCGCTCACAAGCACACCATGGAGCCATGGAGAATCATCCAAAACTTCAATATCAAGGGTACATTATGCATGGTGATCTAGAGTCTTCATGAGCATTCACTCGACACACCAAGAAGGATGTTCAAATTAATCTTCTTGAATTCTTGAGACCAAACTAAACCCTTAGTTTTTGCTGTATTGGCTCTCGAATGGAATAAATCATCTTACAACAAAAATTTACTGTTAATGTTCCTGATCAGTACTATACAGATTCTCTCAACAAGGTGATCAAGTAGAGTGCAGTAATCATTGGTGCAAGCAAACGAAAACAAAGACCTACTTTTCATCAGCTAATGATGATTTTTTTGAATGTACTCAAGTTACGTTCAGATTCAAAGTGATTAGAATATACTACTTCTTGAACATAGAAACTTTCAGTCCATCCCCATTGGATGGGGATTATCTCTGTATTTCTTATGAACAAGTGTGAGACTATTAATAAAAAAAACTACTCATTTAGTTGGAAGTGTTTTGGATTGCATCAGTAAAATATTATCCACCTGAGTTGTTTAATTCCAACTCTGGCACAAATATCATCACAAGGAGATCCCATGGTCGGGTCACGTTAAATTTGGCAATAAATAGATAAATATTAAGTTTAGATATAAGAATAGGCAAATTTATTCTGGAAGAGCGTCTTTCTTTCTGTCTTTCAGTCTGTCTCTTTTTCTCACTCTGTCTATTTTTCTCTTTGTCTGACTTTTTCTCTAGTGTCTCTTTCTCTTTTTGTGTCTGCCGTTTTCTCTCTGTCTCTTTTTTTATCTTTCTGTCTGCATTTTTCTCTCTTTCTATATCTCTCTTTTCCTCTGATTTTTTTCTCTTTGTTTGTCACCTTCTTTCATGCTCATTCGGATTGTATCCTTTTTTAATTTCTCACTCTCTGATTTATTTCTGACCTTATTTACTGTCTTCTACATTTCGCTTTGTTTGCTTTATCCTTTTCCTCTTCATTTCTTTTTCTATTTCCATCTCTCACTGTGTGTGTGTGTGTGTGTGTGTGTGTGTGTGTGTGTGTGTGTGTGTGTGTGTGTGTGTGTGTGTGTGTGTGTGTGTGTTTGTGTGTGTGGTGTTTGCTCTCCTCTGATTATTTTTCTGTTTCTTCCTTTCTTTCCGGCACTCTTTTTATTTTATTTCTCTCTCTGTTTATCTCCCTTCCTCTCTCTCTCTTATCTGCATGCACTCTCCCGGTTCTACGGTGTTTGTATCTCCTTTCCTCTCCAGGTTTCTTTTACTTTATCTCACCCCCGCTTGTGCGGAAATAAACTACGACAATTCCGATACAAAACGATTGGTAAATCAAAAGACAACCACGCTACATTTTGATATCTGCAAGCTATCAAGTACATGCAAATTGATTTCTTTCAGGAATGAAAGCAATTCCCTTCCACGGCATTGATTCCATATTGGAGGTTCACTGTTCTGGCACTGAAATTGATGCAGATGCAAAACTTGTGTCGTTGATGCTTTACCAAAAGGCTGATACCAGCGGGGACAAAGTTCTGGCGTCTGTTAGCCTTTTGGATGACGTGTGTTCCACTTCAGCTAGTTTCTCGTCATGTACCGTGAACAGAAGAGACACGCGACTGACCTCAGTGAAAACTCTCGTGTTTGATATGTCAGACATGCAAGAGAGACACTATGGTTGTGACGTTACAAGCTTAAAACCAAGCAACAGGCCACAGGTTGAATCGTGGTCACTTGTCGTTAAGGGAATCAGTAAGTGCTTAAATATCGATTTTAACTTGGCAAACCTGTAGTCGGCATTAGGACATGATATGTTAATTTCTTGTCAATGTGTGCATTTGCTTTGTATCATCTGCTTGCCATCGTGCAATGCCTTCCTTTGTAATGGCTGTAAGCAATGTGGAGGGGAAATACATAGAAAGCATTCAAATGGACGTGTAAAGTATTGGTAACAATGAAGTATTGCTTCTGTTACTTTTACAACTCCTCTCATTACTATGACTCTACTGTTCGTCTCCTGTAGTACTACTGCTGTACTTTGCTTCCACTACTATTGTCATTACAAATCCTGCTATTATTATGCATGCTATTTTTCTACAACAAATAATGATGTTGGTGAAACTGGTGATGATTGTGTGCGTGCGTGTATGTGTGAATTTATTTTTCAAATATTTGTTCAATATGGCCCCAATTACTGACAATTTTAAGTTTCAGTTTATCTGATCATATCAAACGTGGACAATGCATGTTTGTGACGTACCTAAAGTTAATCCAACGGCACGTACCCAATTATTTTGCCAAAGCTGTGAGACCGAATCATGATGTGGTCTGTGTTTCAAATAAAGCTGGGTTGTTTCGAGTTATTGTACTGTTGAAATCTGTTAATATTCAATATTTCGGAATATTACAGTATTTTCGAATTATATTAATGTTGCAGCAAGTTACAATTGCAGTAGCAACCGCAGTGACTTTCATCGCAACATTTATAAACTGTAGAAACGTTAGTAACGTAAATACTTTATCGTCTAAAACACTGATCTAGCTAGGCAAACGTTTTCTCTGCACGTGACATCGTTTTACATCAAGAAATGCTTAAGTGAAAGAAAGCGAGTAAAAGCAACAATAACAGTGTATGATTTTTTCACAGATGATTGTAATGAGTACATTTATCCATGCCAAATGTTTGCTTCTTTCTAAACGCTGACATTTGAAACAGTATCTCTCTTAATTATGCAGTGCATACGAAAGCCTGAAATGAGTTTGCCCAAATGAAAAGAAAACGGTTCTCCAAAGGAAAACCAAACAGTTCTGTGTGTCATTCCAGATGCGGAAATGTCAGAATAAAATAAAAATAAAAACTCGTGTTTACAAGTGAACACCATTTAATCAAAAATAACCTTGGCTTGTGGTCTGCCTACTTAATTAGAGTTCATTGTGTAGGCGACATGTAATGTAGTGAAGCAGCTTGCATCATGTAATCTTGTGATTGGTATAGAGTTATTTTAAAATCGGCTTGTGTATGGAGTTTGCATTGATGGGTAGCCATACTTCCCTTGGCAGAGAGCAGCGCTTCTTTTGATGACGCTATCAGCTGTTATGTGAAAAAATTGATACTGGTTTTGGTAGCGTGTGGATGGCATAATTAGATCCAATTTGCATCTGTGTGATTAACGCTAGAGCAATAACCGCACGTATTCTCTGCTTTATCTATTCCCCTCCCCCCCCCCCCCTTTTATTTAGGACAATCCTTCAGCGCAGCGCGTTGTTCCACATTAGCACTGATATCCATTTAACAAGCTCTGCAGTACAAAATAGCCTTCGAGGTATCTCATTGCATGTGTGTCTAATGCTTTGAAGTAAACTTGCTTAATGACGTAATCAATCATGCAATCACACTTCGTCACCGACTGTCTTGCCCTAGCTTTCATTCCACTGTGTGTGTCTGTGAAAGAGTCCTTTCTTCAGTGTGGACGAGCATTAAAATGTAATGACAGTTATCTATTGCTGGTAAAGATATATGTTGGATTACTACCCTCCCAACAATGACGTGTAACGAGGACCTCTTTGACCCCCCTTGTAAGACTTCAATCATTTCCGAAGCCGTATCATTAGTGATATGGTAAAATACACTTTGTAAGATTAATTATCATATACGGCAGTATGCAATTGCAGGTAAAGTGAAGGTATTGAATGCGGGTAAATTGTGCACATGTGATTATTGATGCTTTCCTCTCGTGCATGATATAGACACTTTATTACCTTTGACATATGTTTATTTTATGAGCCACTTTTTACGCACATAAACAAGATTCCATGGATATGTATAATGATTACATGATAATTAAGTGGGTCATTTTACTCAAAACAATGAATGCGGGTCATGCTGCTCCATGGACTGATTGTGGGTCATTCTATTCATAACATTGACTGGGTTATTCTAACCCTATAATTACTGTGGGTCATTCAACGCCTAGAATTGATTGTGGGTTGTGCTCCTAGAATATTCTTTGGGTCATTCTGCTCGCAGCAGTCGCTGTGGATCATTCTACTCCAGGCACTGACTGTGTGTCATTCTGGACCGAGTACTGACGTGGGTCATTCTGTTCCTAGCACTAACTGTTACGTCATTCTTCTCCTAGGACTGTGTGTGGGTCATTCTGTTCCGTTTACTGATTCGATAATTCTGCTCCTATTAGTGAATGGGGTCATTCTGCTCCTATTAGTGACACGGGTCATTCTGCTCCTATTAGTGACAGAGGTCATTCTGCTTCTTTTACTATAGGTAATTCTGCTTCTATTAGTGACTGGGGTCATTCTGCTCCTGTTACTGACTGTGCGTTATTATGCGCCTAGTATAGACGGTGGGTCATTTTGATCCTATTAGCGACTGTGGGTCATTCTGCTTAGCAATGATTGTGGGCACTTCTCCTCCTTATAGTAAGTGTGGGTCATTCTGCTTCTGGTAATGACTGTGGGTCATTCTGCTCCTAGCAGTGACTGTGGATCATTCTGTTCCTAGTAATGACTGTGGAGTATGCCGTGCTATTACTGACTATGGGCCATTCTGCTACTAGTATAGACTGTGGGACATTCTGATCCTAGAACTGACTATTGGTCATTCTGATCCTCATAGTGACTGCGGGTCATTCTGCTCCTAGAAATGATTGTGGGTCATTCTGCTCCTAGAAATGATTGTGGGTCATTCTGCTTCTAGAAATGATTGTGGGTAATTCTGCTCCTAGTGGTGACTGTGGGTCATTCTTCTCATAGAGGTGACTGTGGGTCATTCTGCTCCTAGCAATGAGTGATTGTAATTCTGCTCCTAGTGGTGACTGTTGGTCATTCTGTTCCTATTTGACTGTGGATCATGCTACTCCTTTCACTAACATAACCGTAACTGGCTTTATTTGGTTTGCGCGGCCTACAACGACAACAAAAATCTCGGCATCTGCTACTTCTGGTTTGCAAAAAGGAGAACACATACGTATGCTTCATGACAAGATATTGCAGTATAATTTCCAGCACAACATCCCAATTCATGTAATATAATGCACATGTGCATGTGCGCGAGCGCGCGCACACAAACACACACACTTAAACACAAACACACAAACACACAAACACACAAACAAACACACATAAACACAAACACACAAACACACACATAAACACAAACACACAAACACACACATAAACACAAGCACACACACAAACACCCACACGCAAACACACATACACACACACACACACACACACACACACACACACACACACTTACTTGGAGGCGTGCACGCGCATATACTAAATGAAAACATCATTACGGACATGGTCTCTAGCGCTATATATATTACACACACAGTTAAGAGAGAGGGTTTGAAGTTTTCTCCAATGCTCCGAATATAAAACTGGAAATCGTATATTAAAGAACGAATATAATTTCTAGTTTAAACAATTACACGGGGAGCAATCCTTTGCATTTAAACTTAACCGTTATATTTTTACTCTATATTAATATGAATGAGTAAGTGATGTTCATTGAATCCAGGTTGGAAGTAACTGAATATAGTAATTTCTCTACCAATAATTATGACGCACCAAACAGACGAATTGTATGAAAAATAGCTCTTTCACTAGATTAAGCAAGAAACATGCTTAATTAATAAAATGTCGTTTCGAACACACTTAACCTTTTTTTTCCAGGATTTGGAATTGCTACCTCTGCTATCTACTACATTTCAAACTGTATGTCGTGACACGATTGAATGTGTGAATATGTATGTGTGTATGTGTCTCTTTGCGTGTGTGCATGTGGTATGTTTGCGAAAACATAAGTATGAGAGGTGTTACACGTCACGTGATACTAATGTGGACTTTTGAATTAATAACGTCTGCAAACGTGAATAATTCCAATAAAAGCTTATTTTAAAATGTACCTTTTTCAAGAGAAAAGGAAATAAAGAAAACTTTGGACGAGGAAATGCAAATATTTATCAGAGTGCATTAATCACACGAACGCCTATGTGTATTCTTTTGTTTTCAGTGGACGTCCAACGAATGTTTAATATCATTAAAGTTGAACTGTTAAGGTTAACGAGTCCTCTTAACTGAAGGTTAATGAGTCCTTTTAAGGATAATGAGTCTTGTTACCGTTAATGAGTCCTATTAACTGAAGGTTAATGAGTCCTGTTACGGATAATGAATCCTCTTAACTGAAGGTTAATGAGTCCTGTTACGGTTAATGAATCCTCTTAACTGAAGGTCAATGAGTCCTGTTAAGGTTAATGAGTCCTCTTGACTGAAGGTTAATGAGTCATGTTAAGGTTAATGAGTCATGTGAAGATTAATGAGTCCTCTTAACTAAAGGTTAATGAGTCCTGTTAAGGTTAATGAATTCTCTTGACTGAAGGTTAATGAGTCATGTTAAGGTTAATGAGTCCTCTCTTAATAGTTTGAATTCCGATTCAGAAAGGTCGGGAAAAAAAATTTAAACTGAAAACAAAAATAGAAACCACATTAAAACTTTCCTCTAAAGAAATACGGTAGTTGAAAATGCTGCTTCGAGCAATAGAAAGATCCCGATCTGATTTCAATCTTTGACTCTCTCCGCGAACAACTTTTACATATAAAGCCACTCAAACACTTTCGTGAGTTATTTATCGATCTGTTTTAAAGTTCCTTTCCGTGTAAAATTCTCTTCAAGGACGACTTAAGGTGCGCAACATGTTTGCTTTCTTTGTTTAGCTTTTTTTTTTAAAAATGGGGTCAGGCCATGAAACACCGGAATAAAATGGGAAAGTAATGTCTACCATTTGATTAGCCGAATTATGTTTTCGATTTCATTTAGGTGTTTGAATGTTCCAGTGAACGCATTGGCAATGTTTCTTGGAGCATACTTAGAACTGTAGCTAATTTGATTGCGCTGCAGTTGTAATGCATTTAGTTTTATGCACGACAGATATTGGAGCTGCAGAATTATGACTTAAAATTCGCTCTTTAATATTGCTGCTTTATTAGTGTACACTTCGTTCGTGTGTTCCCTCGCGAAAGGCGAGCTAAAGATGACAGGGGACACAACCGAGTAAAAGTTTGTCGGATCAAGGGAAGTAACCTGAGCACTCCAGTCCACAAAAATCCGCATTTGCTTTGACATCCGATGGAAAAATAATATACAGTGAACTCGCCATCATGGCCGCGCAGTCAACGCGGGGCTTACAGAAATTATGGCAGATGTCACCCATTTTTGTGACTGCTATCCTCTCAGCACCAGCTTTGGCAGCGGACAACACGAACGGTAGGTTGAAAATGAGCAGTCTATCGGAATTTTTTTTATAGCTTGGTTATATCAATATGACACAAATCAGTAAGTGGTGTTTTTTCTTTTCTCTCCCTCTCGGGCTTGTGATTTGGCTTTTGACAGAAAGATGATGGCTGGATAGAACGGCGTGGACCCGGTGCTCGCGGCACGCATGTGGTTATTTGTAACTAGCGTTTGGGACTATTGACGTATGCGAAATGTGAGTCTAAAACTGCCTTTATGTAAGGAGAGATGGCGGGGGTGGTGTTGGGTGTATGCAACAGAAACCTCAATAAAATGACCGTCACCTAGCTGCTAGGTGTTTTGATTTCTACGGGAAGGGAGATTTCAAAATGGCAACTTTGTCCCTAAACTCACTGAACGCACAAGTAATATAATTAGTGCCTATCTGCCAGCATCCATCATCTTTCGATGTCGATAACTGGATTACGAAATACAAAGTTGAAGTCTATTTATGAATGCTTGTATACGTGTGTGTTTGCAGGATGTGCTATTTATGTGTGTTATATTTATGCGTTTGTACATGCTTACGTGTCTGGGTGTATGCGTATATGATATTTTATTATTTTTATTTGACATTTGTGCATTGTTCAGCAGTGAGATTTCACTGCTCGTATGTGTGTTTGTTTTCACATCGTGAATGCTTGTTCGTGGGTTCGGGTGAATATTCAAAGTTCTCTCTCTCTCTCTCTCTCTCTCTCTCTCTCTCTCTCTCTCTCTCTCTCTCTCTCTCTCTCTCTCTCTCTCTCTTCCACACTCTCATCCCCAATAATGTTGTATGTATATTTATTAGAATGAAGGTTTAGAGAACTTTACCATAAATGGCTTCTCTTGTTTCAGGTTTGAGCTATCGTGCATTCGAAAAGCTTCCACTTATTTACGAGGTCTCATGTTCTGGCAATCCACTACCTCCTGATAGTAAGCTAGTGTCTTTGGCTATGTACAGCTTAGAGAAAAGACAACCTGTCCTAGCCTCTGTGAGTCTACTTTTGAACTCGGAATGTACGACTTCGGACAGTTTTTCCATGTGCGAAATTGACAAGAAAGATACACGTAACACCGCCATAAGAACACTTGTGGTAGACTTGAGGGAAGGACAGTCCAGGATGTATTTCTGTGATGTTAGTAGCCTGATCACTGGCGGGCGGACAGAAATGGTAGTGTGGTCAATTAACGTCACCAGCTTCAGTAAGTACTCTGTGTTTTGTGAGTAACGCTATGACCGCGTTTGCGAACGTAAATATATAAAGCTGAGTTCGTTGTGCGTTTATATTTCTTACGAACATCATAAAATTCCTCGCTTGTTGTAAGGACTTTGTTATGAGCGATATAAGTGCTTAGTGGATAACTAAACCTTTCAAATGCGCCATAATGTAAGCTGGCCTTACATTATGAGTGAACTATTTTAAGAGCTTCATAATGTGTCCTTTGTGGATAAGAGAACTATTTTTAGAACGTTATAATGTGTTCTTTGTGTGGATCAGTGAATTATTTTAAGAGCGTTATTATGTGTCCTTTGTGGATGAGTGAACTATTTTAAGAGCGTTATAATGTGTCCTTTGTGGATGAGTGAACTACTTTGACAGCGTTATAAAGTGTCCTTTGTGGATGAGTGAACTAATTTAAGAGCGTTATAATGTGTCCTTTGTGGATAACAGCCATTGCGAGAGCGATACAAATTACTGAGTTCATAGCCAGGACGCGATGAGCTACGAGTTATGTAAAGTACTGTCTTTTGAACATAACTGCACCCTTTTCAGTGCGATATAAAATACCATTTTTGTTTAAGTAACGGAGTTAGTTACGAGCGGTGAATTGTACTTGTGTTTGATTGTGTTAAGAAGGTTTACTAAGCAAGTATATGTGTATGTAAGTAAGTAATTACGTTAAGAGCGTTTTGCAGTATTTGTACTATCCTGAATGTATGTATGAGCTTCATAATGTACTAGACGATTTGACACGATGCGTTGTGAGCATCATTACACGTTCTTTGAAAGTTCTACTTGACGTAAATGCTGCGTGTTATAAAACACTATAATTGGTTAAGTAATGAGTATTATATGATAAAGAACTGGCTGTTGCAAGCAGGACCCACAAGTAAGGGAGATTACTTTGAGCATTATAGCCAAGTCTATGCTTCTTAAGGAACTGGGTACATTACTAGGTCTTTACATCCTACGTTGTAAAGTGAATCCGTTGCGTGAGTAAACTTACTATGTATTATGCGAGGAACGCTCAGAAAATCGCAAACGTTCTAAAGAAAACACGATCGTGCAAGTCACTAAGCGTAACACCAGCTCGTAAAGTCATGATTGTTCTGAGCAACACTGAAAGCAGTCACAGTGTGGACAATGAAGCGTCTTGTTAGCAATGCAGAGTAGAAATGATCGTTGTTGTGAGTTACGTAAACATCATCGCTGATATTAGGTAGGCCTAATCTGTTTGTTGAATAGTGAGTCTGACAGACTGATATCATCATCATCATCATGTCTTCTTCATCGTCCTTATGGTGAAAAGCAATATCATCACAGTCGCATCAGTATTATAATCATCGGTAGTTGTAGAAGTACGCGTGAAAGTGGTAATAACGGTAGTAAGAGTATTAGTAAAGTTTAGAGTAATATACATGATTGTCAGGTATTTGTTCACTTGATATCGCATAGTTGCGGAATGTTTTGTTTATAATTATTTTCAACATACATTGCATTTAAACAAAGTAAATGGCATTGTATGAGTCTGAAATCGGTTTGGCAACCAGATTGTAATATATTATATAACATATCAATAACGTAGAGCAAAATATTTTACTTAATACATGCATATTGTGAAAGCACTGACAATTTTGTTAAAGCAAACTGTGTAATGACAGAAACAGAATTTGTGTACACACCTGATGCTTGCTTAGAACATGCAGACATATTTTTGCTTGAAAGTAATAGAACTTGTGATAGACACCCCTTTGGTTTAATACACTTAGGTATCATCTTACAGGACTTTGGTTTAATACACTCAGGTATCATCTTACAGGACTTTGGTTTAAATAAACAAAGTATGCTACAGGCATTTGACTTAAAACAATATGCATTTTGCTGAAAGAACATTTCTGTAAATTTTTAGTGCTTCCAATAGCAATTTGTTTATATATTATGGAACATACTGAGGTGCCTAGGAGTGAGGGACAGTGTACGAAATCTATGAATGAATATATTAAATTATTGTATTTGTTTCCTCTTTATTATTCAATCTCACCAATTTTCCTAACGGATTCTAAAACTATTCTAATAAAATGGAGTCATTAAAACATACGTTTTTAGATGGCGAATGTATTACTTCATACACTTTGCATTTCATTACCGAGCGAAACAAGGATGCATTGTCCATAACTTATATTCTTGGTGTATTGTAGCACACCCCTTACTAACAGAAATAGCAAGAGTATTTGCTTTTGCGAGTGTTTTCACTCGACATGAAAGAACGTTCTTAACACATTTTAACAGACTTTTTAAAGTAGAACTCTATATATTGTACTGTCAACATTAGCGTGCAGTGAGCATAAAATGTAGCATTTTAATTAAAGTACTAAAACCTTTATTTTCAAAACTTTGCTTGAAAATCGATAGACACTGCTCAGTCAGTGGTGTAAAAGACTAAACTGTGTACAGACATACCATTATCTCGATAGGTAAAAGTTTTGCTGATAGACTTTTGATGTAAACACTACAACATACCGACATATTTTAATAGTGACTTTGTCATATTTATATATTATCATAATCCTTATTTCCGTTGTTGTTTTGGAAACAAGTGAATGTTTTACTTTAAAATGCCTTTTTGTGTTGTAATGCTAGATTTATTGACCCACAAAGTTATGTTTATTAAAGACGGACTAAATTGTGCGATGTTTGGATCTATATGGACATTAATTTGATTATCTGTACACATTTGGGGAACAAAATTATAAAACAGCGTCCCAAATTGAATGTTTGGTATTATAATTATTACTGTTAATGTCGTTTTCCGATTGTGCTTAAGTATTGTCTTTCAAAGTGGTCATTTTTTTAAACTAACATCTTACAATCACACTTTCTTACAATTTGGATAATATCGTCAAGTATTTTGAGTGTTCATAACATATTGGTACATAAACTGTATTCGACATATGAACAAAACCATCACTGTTGTTACAACAAAATGCATTAGACTGCAGAGTTCAATTCGGTAAACTAGTGGTTCCCAAACTTTTTTCTACTCACAGAGTTCTTAGTGTATCGGAATGGTTTTTTTGTTTTTTTTTTCTACGGCGCCCAGCCAGAAAACACCTACCATTTGCGTTTGTTAGTGAACCTATGAATACCCCACGGCGCCTAGAGAGAGAGAGAGAGAGAGAGAGAGAGAGAGAGAGAGAGAGAGAGAGAGAGAGAGAGAGAGAGAGAGAGAGAGAGAGAGAGAGAGAGAGAGAGAGAGAATGGCTGTATTTATGCTCGATCTCATTCACCTGAATGAATAAATGAAGCTTGGTGACCACATGCAACATCCATCATGTCGTGTCTGGTGATTTTATTTTAACTGGGATGAATTATGACGTTTAAGCATACCACACTTGTAATTTATACACATTCAGCTTTATGTAATATGATATTAATGGCATGCATGAGGTAATTGTGTTATTACTGTTTTGTGTGTTATTAAAGTCATCGTATTCATGTTCCTTTCCTCGTTAAGTTAGTGTTCGTTTGTTATTCAGTCAATAATTGCTCCGACGAGACAAAATAATGTTTCAAGCTCTGTGAGCGTAAGATTCAGATCGTGACTAATTTTTGCAATGCCATTTTAATACACTGCATTGTAACGTACAAACCGGATAGGACCACTTCGTCGCCATGTACACACGAGTTGCCTGCACTCTGCAAAAACCATTCAAAAGAAATTTCGTCAATTATTCAACTCTTTGTTGTTCGCTTAGTCATTTACACACCAAGGGCGGTGAATGAACAACAAAGATTTTCCCCTCCGGAATGGATAACGCAGAAAACATATTTCCCAAGAGGTACATTTTTGATCGATCGATTCTGCCTAGGCGTAAATGAATACATTCTGTGATACGAAATCAACCTGGTCATTTTCTTCTGCGTCTATTGATCGGTAAGAGTAATTAACCATAGTGCAGAGACTTGAAAGACCTGTCACATTTTAAAATGTTCTTTTATTATACTTTTTCTTTACTTTTCATTTTATACTGTTCTTTCTTTCTTTCTTTCTTTCTTTCTTTCTTTCTTTCTTTCTTTCTTTCTTTCTTTCTTTCTTTCTTTCTTTCTTTCTTTCTTTCAACCTTTCTTTGTTTCAACCATTCTTACTTTCTTTCTTTCTTTCTTTAAATCGCTTTCTTTCTTTAAATTTCTTTCTTTCCTTACATTTCTTTCTTTCTTTCTTTTCACTTTTCTTTCTTTCTTTCTTTCTTTTCACTTTTCTTTCTTTCTTTCTTTCTTTTTAAAAAAATATTTCTTTCTTTCTTTTGCTCTTTCTTTCTTTCCCCGCCTTTCAGTCAATCACTTCAAAAGAGTTTGTTTTCTTTTCTCTTTTTCCTTATTCTTTCATATTTTCTTTGTTAATTTTTTTCTTTATTTTTTCTGAGTGAATTTCTCCCCTGCCGTCTAACAAGGCTCTCTTTTGTTATCATTTACATTACATTACTGCTTTGCCCCTCCCCATCTTTCTACGCTTTAGAATCACAGGATGTAAGCATGTGACGTTAATCTCTCAGGGGAGACCACTCGAGGTCAGTTCTCCTCTCTTGCTCGCTCTTGGCAGAAAGAAAGATTTGCCGGCAGAGCACCAAAATGGTCTCTCGACAGTCAGAAGACAATTTGTCCAGGCACCTACTTGCAACGGTTTTCTTGATAGCTACCAGTTACGGAACTTCCAATCACACGAAAGACAGTGGTAAGTTTAAATTTATATTATCTGCATTCAAAGTGTTATGCTGATTACAACTTTGAAGTATCGCTTTGAGTTTAATTATGTTTTATCTGCATGTGTATCACTTCGTTAGCTATATGGTATAGCTGGCAATACCGACACGTGTACAATTTGTTAATCATCTTATTTTACACATGATCAAAGATCCAGCATTTGCTGCAAAATTTAGATTAATGTTCTTAGATTAATATTAGATTAAATTTAGATTAATATTCTTCTGTCTTTTAACTCGACAGGGCAATTGATTAGTGTGGTTTAGCAAGACACAAAATGCTTCGAAAAAAAAATACATATTTTACATTTGCACAACGAACAGAGTGCAACTAATAATTCCATTAGCTAAACAGCCTTTTGACGTAATATTTTAATCAATATGTTGTGTGTGAGTTAGGTCAGAGGACCAGTAAACGCTTCAGAAACCGAAAGAATAAGGCTTACGACCTGACAGTCTAGTGTATTCGTAAATCTAGGTTAAAAGGCCACATTTGTTAATATGGATGCGAGAGTATTTATTTTCAAGAAGAATATTTTGTATTTTCACCCCCCCTGAAACACATTCCTATTGATTTGTTGTCGTTGGGAAATTCCTGCATGACAACAGTTCGAAATAGTAGAAAGTTTCAAGTAGAAGGAATTTTAATGTTTTTGCGTGTATTTTAGTAAATGCAAAATATCATTGACATTTTCAAACGAAATCGTGAAAGTATGATGAAATCGGTATAAATTTGTATTTCTAACTTTTAAAATCGTATTTTTTTTAAAATGCAGCACTTTAATCGTTATATTTTGTTGTTCGTGTTGCTTTTGCATTTTTTAGTTCTCAATAGCCGTTTATAAAGCGGCTCATCCTACTAAGAACGGAATGTGAAATAGTGCAGAAGAACAACTACATACCAATATTCCGCTTTCCTTTCAGGCATGAGTGTCCACAGTTTCTATGGATTACCTTCGGTTCTAGAAGTCAAATGCACGGGGAGATTACTTCCCACAGACAACAAACTTGTGTCCCTTGTGTTGTACGAATCAACGCGGAATATAATTTTAGGTTCAGTGAGTCCTTTGACGAACGAATGTTATACATCGGCCTCCTATTCGTCCTGTTATGTGGATATTCATGACTCTAGAAACAGCGCCGTCAAGTCACTGGTGATGAATCTCGTAGAGGGGCAACACAGAAAGTATGGCTGTGAAGTAACGAGTTTAATAGCTGGAGGTCGATCGCAAAAACACTATTGGTCGACTGATGCCAAATTGATCGGTAGGTACTTAACATCGATATTATAAGGATATATTTTTAGTTGAATGTGTGAGGTAAACAGGTATAGTGTATTAATTTTACTATTTAAAAAAAAAAATCTTTTCATGAGTCTGAAGATGTGTACATCTGTGTGCCTGAAATTGCGACGAAGCCATGACATGGAGTTTGTCTTTGCGTTCTCTATTAAGATAGCGCTACAGTAAGCCGATACCGTGTTCGTGTTTGTTATTTAGTTTTAAATTTTGTACATGGACGCGAAAATTTGTGCGCGCGCCTGCGAGCGCGTGCATGCAGTTTGTCCCTTTTGCAGATTCCTGTTTACCTAGTCAGGTTCAAACAAATGATTGGGTGTTATTGTCCGTGATTTAGCGAGACGTGCTACTATTGAAGACTATTGGTCCGAATTAGTATTTTTTCAATTCTTTTTTTACGATTTGTTGTATTTGTGTATTCCCCGTTTGCGCTGTGATCCGTAGTTTGTTTGCATGGGCTTGGAGGGGCAAAATATTCCTTTATTGAGCGCAGCCGTAAGCTCACGGGAGGTAATCACTTTCTTCAGCATGATCAGGGGAAATCAATTACACCCACCTTGGTCGCTCTTATAACATCTGACCGAGCTCATACATACTAACCAGGAACGATGGCCGCCCAACGGAATGGAGTGTTGTGCGGCTTTTGTCTGACAGAACTGTTGTTCTTTGTCTCTGTTCCCTCTGGAACTATTGCAGGAACCACGAAGAATGGTAAGTATCTACGCGAATATTTTACGGTATGTTATAAAACTAAGCACGCGTCTGTTGTGCGTGATGACACCAGAGATATCTGGTCGGGGTGGGGGGTGGGGTGTTTGCTCAGGATGTGTATCAACAAAATATATGACACAAGACAACTATTTTTCGTAATTTCCTTGCTAAAGTCAGAAATATATTTAGACATTGATGTACACAGAAATATATTTAGACATTGATGTACACAGAAATATATTTAGACATTGATGTACACAGAAATATATTTAGACATTGATGTACACAGAAATATATTTAGACATTGATGTACACAGAAATATATTTAGACATTGATGTACACAGAAATATATTTAGACATTGATGTACACAGAAATATATTTAGACATTGATGTACACAGAAATATATTTAGACATTGATGTACACAGAAATATATTTAGACATTGATGTACACAGAAATATATTTAGACATTGATGTACACAGAAATATATTTAGACATTGATGTACACAGAAATATATTTAGACATTGATGTACACAGAAATATATTTAGACATTGATGTACACAGAAATATATTTAGACATTGATGTACACAGAAATATATTTAGACATTGATGTACACAGAAATATATTTAGACATTGATGTTCACAGAAATATATTTAGACATTGATGTACACAGAAATATATTTAGACATTGATGTACACAGAAATATATTTAGACATTGATGTACACAGAAATATATTTAGACATTGATGTACACAGAAAATAAAATGCATTGCACGATATAGGAGCGTGAGTCTGCTGAAAAAAGAAAAAAAAAAAAAAAAGATAAAATAGTGTCCGTGTAACGAACAACTAAAATGGGTTAGCAGTAGAGATACGGACAAAATGACGCTGGTATGAAGAGTGTACAAGAACTTCCAATAACGTACGCTCTGTTACTTATTTATTTGTGTTGTATCCTAACACATTTCTTTGGATTTCTCAACTTATACCAAATTCTAGATTCTTTAAAATGTAAATCACAGCTATGGTAAATAGAACCTTGACCTATTACTATCCTATTTCACATATACTGTGTTACTTCCATATACATCACAAGTATGATCAGCGCAAAATGTAATGTTCGAAATATAATAAGTAATATATATAGAGTTATCTTTTTAAAAACACGAGTGAAACGAAACTGTACTTAATTGTCACAAACAAGCACTCATAATTGCGAAATTACTTGGTGCACATCAACTTTATAACAACTTCCAGACGAATGCTTATAAAATGTAAAACTAGTAGTTTTGTATTTAATTTAGTATTTATGGCTTCCTTTTTATTAATTTCAAACGGGAATTATTTTTATTTTCTATTTTTGTACTAAAAACGTGCTATATAAAAAAAATTGAAATCCCATGCTTACAGGACTGACAGTTCGTCACTTTAAAGACATACCATCCATTCTGGAGGTAGACTGTTCCGGACACACACTGCCTTCAGACATTAAGCTACTGTCCATGGCTCTATTGTCATCAAAGTATAATGTGATCGCGTCCGCGTCTCTTCTCAATCGTGAGTGTACGACCTCGTCTACATTTGCCTCCTGTTATTTCGACGATAAGGACACAAGAAATACTGCTTTGAGGTCTTTGGTCTTGGACCTTAATGAAGGAGATACTAGGGAGTTTGGATGTGAGGTCAATATTCAGTCGTCTGACGGTCGATCTAAAATCATCACGTGGTCTCTTCTTGGGAAAAGAATCAGTAAGTCATTTTGTTTGTATTAAGATGATATTCATGAAGTATTCATACTGTGTATTGATTTGACAAACTTCTCTTTTCGCACTAAATCTGAGCATAAATGGAAGCTTTTTTTCACTCCAGTTTTATTCGAAATAACTCGGCAAATTACATGTTTGTTGCTTGTTTTTTTTTAATCGAGCAATTGAATGATTTTTAATTTCGGTGTGCTTAGGTCTTTAATATTTTAAAGATATAAACTTAAAAATAATACAATACACACATATCAAACTGATATTTATTCAATTTATTAATTTTCCGACTGGTAAATTAAACAAATGGATAACAGTCTAATGAGGTGTTGTTAGAGTTAATATGGTCAATTTTAACCTTAATCGTGACTCATTTCCTCCCCTGGCATATGTATATTTTGTGCAGAGCCTAGTGTTGTCTGTCTAACGGGCGTTGAACCGCTTCGTATCCGCGCATTTATCAGCCCTGTGTACTATAGTTATTAAAAACCAGTAGTGACGCACGGATCATCCCACAATGGGTCATCGCACTCGTTCGTGATTTCAATATGTGATGACGTATTTTCAATACTGTTTTGTGATTTTTTACAAGCTGTCAATGAGATGAACATGGGCTCTTGAGCGTCATCAGTACAAGCGCCACCCATCTGGCCGAGGGTGTCAAAACAACTGTCTATTTTGACAGAGTGGATGGAGAATAATAGGTTGTGTACTTGATTTTTAATTTATTATTGTTATAAACATTAAATTCCGTGGCGGTTTTATCCCTTTCGTTTGCTCTATACATCAATCACAGGCCGAACAAGTTTGAACCCGTGTCCCAATGACTTGCTTTCTCTGGCTGAGTTAAGTAAGCAGTCGTTCTTGTTCAAGGCACATGAATTGCACACAGCTCTGGGAAGTAACCTGTGCTCTATTGCCAATGGTTTTGTACTGCGAATGTCTTGTAAAGGGAAGACACTCGAAATCATTCGTTTAATGTGTCGAGCGTTATTCTTCCATGCTAATGATGAAATGTGACGAAATGTTGCTGATGCTCAAACCGACATCCGTTGTAATGTGCATATGTCAAATAATGTGGTTCTGAACTTGCCTTTAAAATGTGCACATTTTATACAGCACATTTCCTAAAGTATCTTGTCTTACACATCGGTGACCACATAAATTTGAGACGTACAAATTTATAATTAAACAATCATGTAACGAAATGCTGTTACACAAAGGTGACTATTTTCTTCTAATATATTTAATAAAATGATCCCATTATATCGATTTAGTGGTATATCAATGTAGTCACTCATTATTTTAAGTATACTTGTCGTTCGTTATGTGTGCATATTCATACAATCCATAATGCTGTTCGTTGTTCGTGGCATCCATGAAAGAATTCAAATATTTCTCTATGACAGCGCACAGAACCAATCAGTTGGTATGTGCGGACAGCATCCAATAAGTGCGTACTGTGTAAATATTTATACTCACCCTTTAAATGAAATATGATAATATTTATACTCTCCCTTTAAATGAAATATGATAATATTTATACTCTACCTTTACATGCAATATGATAATATTTATACTCTCCCTTTATATGAAATATCATAATATTTATACTCTCCTTTAAATGAAATATGATAATATTTTGTGTCGAAAATCAAGATTATGTGTTGAGATTACCCATGTAAACATTCCTGTCAAGAAGAGGGATTACGAGTTGTAATTCGCCCAATGCCTGCTTGTTAAATACATTGCTTGGTCCGGACCGTAACGTGTGCCTTGACCCTGTTGATAAATAATTATTTTGATGATTTCCTACATAACGAAAGATTGTCATATCAGGTCGCCTGCCAATTCTATCAGCTGAGATCTTTTAGTGGAAACTAGCAGTGTTAATAAAAAATATTCCCATATCGAAGTCCATCCAGTGGTCTTTAGAATGATAGCTAGCAGTGTTAACAAAATATAACCCTATTCAAAGTATATCCAGTGATCTTTAAAGTGGTAGTTAGCAATGTTAACAAAATATTCCCATATCGAAGTCCATCCAGTGATCTTTAGAGTAGTAACTATCAGTGTTAACAAAATATAACCCTATTTAAAGTGATCTTTAAATGTGGTAGCTAGAAGTGTTAACAAGCTATTCCCATAATGAAGCCAATCATGAGATCGTTAGAGTGATAACTAGAAGTGTTAACAAGCTATTCCCATAATGAAACCAATCATGAGATCGTTAGAGTGATAACTAGAAGTGTTAACAAGCTATTCCCATAATGAAGTCAATCATGAGATCGTTAGAGTGATAACTAAAAGTGTTAACAGACTATTTCAAAATCGAAGCCCGACTTGAGATCTTTATAGTGGTAACTACCCCTCTTAACAAAATATTCCCATACCGAAACCACTCCTGAGATCTTTAGAGTATTAACGAACAGTTTTAAACAAATTATTCCAATATCGAAGCCCGTTATGAGATCTTTAGAGAGGTATCCAGCAGTTTTAACAAAATAAACCCATAGCGAAACCAGTCTAGTGATCGTTAGAGAGGTAGCTAGCAGTGCTAAAATATTTCTGTGACATGCAGCCCTTTGTTACTGGTTATGAATATTATTATTAATAATCATCCATAACTATTTACAGGTAATGGAGAAGTCTTAATTTATGTTTATTAATAATTCTCCCAGGAGACATCACTCGTTTCCCACTTGGCGAATTATATGGGTGCAGTAAAAGTCTTCTCCCTTTTGCAATAATAAGACAGACGTTTTACTGTCACAATATTTTCGTAGGAGGAAACGTCTTATTAAACGACTAGGAAATCCGTCTTGAATTATATTTAACAAGCCCGCATCCACCCACCATCACTCCAACATATGGTTTTAATATATGCACAGGAAGGTTAATACATTTAACAATACATTTATTAAATCAACAATCAAATATACAACATTTGAAAAAAAAAATCAAAGAGCATTGACATTTACATAACTTCACCACAATATTTGATTAAATATTTTACACTTACTCAGTTTATCCTAGACATCAGCAGTAATATTAACACCCACATGCACACAAACAATACATATATAATTAAGTTCATAGAAATGAGAGTGGAGTTTTAGAGAGATAATTATAGTGAACGTACATAACCTTTTTAATGATGGTAGATCTTATAGTGGTAGCTAGCGGTGCTAACAAAATAGTCCCATGCCGAAACCCATTTTGATATCTTCAGAGTAGTAGCTATCAGTTTTAACAAAATATTACCATACTGACACCCGTCCTGAGATCTTTAGAGTGGTACTAGCAGTGGTATTAAAAATAAACTATACTCAAACCTGACTTGCGTCAGCCTTCTTTATATCCTTTCACAATGGCGTTTCGATCTTTTCCTAAACAAAAAAAGAAAGAAATACATGTACTGAGGCGTTGACCTCATTCTCCTTACCATGTTCTTCCCTTCACCTCACCCCCTTAAAATTAATCATTGGTGGAGTAAAAAAAAGTGTCAAATGCCTTAGGCTCTCAAAGGAGAGCATCCCTAAAGTTTTATAGCAATAAAGTTCTACAACTCTGTTAGTAAAGCGTCTTAATGGAACAAATGGTGCATGCCCTGGTCTTAATGTTAAGAATAATATTTATTTTTTTGTAATTATAGCTTGTTAGCATTGCGTGTAACTCTTAAATAATATATTTTGGTGGTCGCATGTGATTCTGTTGAACTGTGACACCCTCTGGACTTTATACATCCACCCTCAATCATCTCTTTTAACAGAACACGTCATGAAAACTCCGCTGAAGCTTAGTGTACCGTTTTTCATTGCATTTACAATGTATTGTCTTGACGTTGACCAAACGTGCATATAAATGATTCATCCATAGCTTGTAGTGGATGGACAGTGAGTTTACGGTAATTATATGACATTAACATCACATTCATATGTTTCTATATTTGTTGGCAGACTTATGAGACATATGTAATCACACTTTACCAACATGCAAAAGGAATGCTAAATAAATTAAAACAATTACAGCAGCTCTGTCCTTTGAACACGTGCTCGTCTGACAGGTGAAATATCATGGTGGAACACGAACTGCAGTGATTTATTACGTTTAGATGTATTTGTTTCGATCACTACCTTCAGAATTTGTTTTCCTGTATCTTTCGTAATATATCTTTTCGGTGCGTCTGTTGTAGCTATCTCGTGTATGGAACTTATTTAATAACGAATATTTCTTGACAGCGATTCACAACAATATTTTCTTTGCAAAGCAATATTATACGTTTGCCGTAATCTGTATTGCACAGTACAACACATTTTATTGCACAGTATAAAAGCATTTTTCATTGCATACCATTTTTCATTTTGCAGCATAACAGCATTTTTCATTGCACAGCATAACAGCATTTTTCATTGCACAGCATAACAGCATTTTTCATTGCACTACATAATACCATTTTTATTGCACAGCATAACAGCATTTTTCATTTTGCAGCACAACAGTATTTTTCATTGCACAGCATAACAGCATTTTTCATTTTGCAGCATAACAGCATTTTTCATTGCACAGCATAACAGCATTTTTTATTGCACAGCATAACAGCATTTTCCATTGCACAGCATAACAGTATTTTTCATTGCACTACATAATAGCATTTTTATTGCACAGTAATGCAGCACTTTTCATTTTGCAGCATAACAACATTTTTACATTGCACAGTAATTTGAATGGGGAGGGGAAGATGTTTGTACTCATCTCCCCCCCACACACATTTTCATCATTACATTAACAATGGTAAATACAATACTTAATGCAAGCTATACCATTAACGTTCCTGGTGCTGAAATATTCTCATAAGTCTTTGTGTGAGTATTCGTCTGACAGTAAACTTGAATATGTATTATTGTTCAGTGCAAAACTCCATTTTCTTCAGTGCTTGTAATGCAGCTCTGAGTTTATGCTGAATAATATTAGATGCGTGATCATTGATTGTGCTTATTGTCATGGGTGGGTGGGTGTGGAGAGAGAGAGAGAGAGAGAGAGAGAGAGAGAGAGAGAGAGAGAGAGAGAGAGAGAGAGAGAGAGAGCGTTGTACTATATAAGCAAGTTGCCGCAAAACGCGGGAGACTATAACCTTTACTGTAAAACAGTACATAATAACAAGACTTTATACACAAACCAAAATAAACTAGCATCACAGTACGAAAATGTGTTTCAAAAATTCAACAGACCTCGTTTCTTACTTCCAGGAATTTCATATTTTTAGAAAATGATCGTCATTTAATCAAAGTGAGGCATTCCACGCCTTTATAAAAATGGAGTATAATGGCGAACATTTTTTTGTATTCAACAACACATAAATACTGAGACAAGAAACTTTTTCACGTCGGTGTCATTCATGTACTGGCCATGGAGCGAACATACTGTGTCCAAAGTCATAATAGTATGTTTCAAACTTGCTTGGAAATGAAGCAAGGATAGAGAACATTATGTGAATGAAGCAAGGATAGAGAACATAATATAATTTGACGCAAGGATGGAGAATTTGATATGAGAGTTTCATAAGGTTAGAAGACAACCGTTTCGTGCGCGCATATTGTTGTTCATAATTTACTTCTAGTATTTGTATAATGTACATTGATATATTGTTTGACCTACTTAATTTAGACAATTTTTGTCATCACAATGAAGGATACACTTGTAGATCAGTGAATGCAATAATGCAGATACTTTCAATAGTGAGAGGCTGAATAATACACTTGCTAACCATAAATGTGTTTGTGATTGACAAATATTGTTGGCAAATTACTGTAATTGTTGGCTCTGTGTTGTTTCTGAGCTTGTTAATGAGATGGTTATGTGTTACTTCTGAGATAGCTCAAATGAGATGGCATTGTATTGCTTGTGAGATTGTTAATGAAATAGCATTGTATAGATTTTAAGATGGTTAATGAAATGATATGATGTTGCTTTAAAGATGGTTTATGATATGGTACTGTGTTGCTTCTGAGGTGGTTAATAACATGGTATTGTGTTGCGTCTGAGATGGTTAATGACATATTATTGTGCTGCTTGAGAGATTGTTAATGAAATGGCATTATGTTGCTTTTAAGATGGTTAATGAAATGGGATTATGTTGCTTATGAGGTGGTTAATGACATGGTATTGTGTTGCCTTTAAGATGGTTAATGAGTTGGTATATTGTTATTTTTAAAATGGTTAATTAAATGGAAGTAGGATGTTTCTGGGATGGTTAATGAGATGGTAAATGCGATTGTTGATTTGATGATTAATGACGTTGCACTTTGTTGTTTCTGAGAGGATTAATGAGATGGTATAATACTGCTTCTGAGATTTGAGCAAAGAAACTTCATACTGTGAATGCCTCTTTTTCGATGTGGCAGTGACTAAATAAGCAAATAAACACAGACAAAAACGAAAACATATTAACACACAAACAAGCAAGCAAATGAAAAGGTCAATCAAAATTATTGTGAGAAAATGGGTATCAAGTAAATCACAGAAAAACAACACACTGGTAAGCGAACAACAAATATGCAGAGCAACTAACGCATATGCAGACCAACTAACAAATATGCAGACCAAGTAACAAATATGCAGACCAGCTAACGAATATGCAGACCAGGTATCACATATGCAGACCAAGTAACAAATATGCAGACCAACTAACAAATATACAGACCAAGTAACAACTTTGCAGACCAACTAACAAATGTTCGTACAACTAAGCAAATAGTTTAAACTCAAATGCACAGTCAAACAAGTACAATATTCAGGTAGCAAATATCTAGACATGCAGAAAAACAAGAAAGTAAACTCTTAAACAGATAGGCAAATCAAAGAATAACAGTTCACACAATCATATTTTAAGTCAAACAAGCAACATGCACACAAATACATAGATAAAATTCGAGAGAGAGAGAGGGACAAGCAAACACATAAATAGGCAAGCATATATATGCAAATTGATAGACAGGCAATTACATGAAAGTATAACAGTGATAAACATTTCAGAGACAGAAAGAGAGAGAGAGAGAGAGAGAGAGAGAGAGAGAGAGAGAGAGAGAGAGAGAGAGAGAGAGAGAGAGAGAGCATATATAAAAATTCACGGATAGAAAATAAGTATACGCATTCTACATAAAATTGGTACATTAAATTGTAAGCTTATAGACAGCCTGATCTTGGATTTCAAGCTAAGTGAAACAAATTATTGATTGTGCGGCAGGTAGATATTTATAAATGGAGTCAGAGGATCTTGACAGAGAGCTTTCAAATTCTGACACAAAGAATCAGTAACTTGAAAAGTAAAAAAATATTGTTATCATATGATTATAGTCTATTGGTGTATTAACCGTGTGTAATATATTTAGAAGAAGTTAACTGTAAATGTTGAAATTGCATATAACGCAGAGTGCAGTAATATCAGGCAACATCAGGCAACATCAGGCAACATCAGGCAACATCAGGCACTGGATAGATTGAAAATGAGGAAGATTATATAAGAATGGTAGGCAATCCAATCGAATAGGTCTGGTGATGATAGCCTGCATCCTTGTGTCAGAGGTCAGGCAGATACACCAACTTCGTACGTCGCTAGCAACACTACTGTATGATTAATCTTCTGTTGAATCAGGCATATTCTATGTAGGTATATGAGCCACTATTCAAAGTACAATCCCATTTTAAGTGACTTGCTCTGTCATATTAGCACTTTCAATGTAGTTGTTTTATTCTGTACATTGTACCTAATTCCCAACACTATATAATATCACGAGCGACAACATCCGAATTGAGTGGTCTCATAGTTATACACGCAAAGTAGGAATGGAAATCATAGCATTATCCAAGGGCAATCTAGAATGTATGGATTATGTAAGGTTGGCTAAGTCAAAATAGTATCCATTGTACTCACAAAGAGTTAATAGAAATGACATTATTGACTCATTAGTAAATCAGCAACCAGTAACTTACATATAATCTTATACTAAACAAAGAGATTCTGCATAAGTGAAGTAGAAGCAAAGATGAATTATACTAATTGCAATTATTTATTAGATGTACGTGGAGGAATGATGTGGAACGATCTACTCAACGTCATCATAATCCTGAAGAATGTAGTTGCGTTACTACAACTGAAATACACGAACATAGTTTTGACAGGAAAAAATACATCATTTGCAACATGTGAGTAAACCATTACAAATAATAAATGTTTAATAAACTATTTTTAAAAATGTTTCATTAAGTTCTTACATTAACGTTAGGTAAGACTAATACAATAAGTTTATATTTTTTATTGATAAGCGAGATAAAAAAAAACACAAGACATAACTTGCCAGTAGACCTCTCTCTCTCTCTCTTCTCTCTCTCTCTCTCTCTCTCTCTCTCTCTCTCTCTCTCTCTCTCTCTCTCTCTCTCTCTCTCTCTCTCTCTCTCTCTCTCTTCTTCTTCTTTATTTAAAATGAGGTCCAGAAAATCATCCAAACTAACGTCATTTGGGGGTTTTCTAGGGGAATCACAAATTAGCAAGGAGTAGAATGAAATGACGTTATGTGTATGTTGATAATTTCATTGCAGGAAAGATCGACAGCAAGTCAAAGATTAACTCACTACGATCATCTGCCATAAAGGAGAATATTCCTTCTTCCCACATTTCCTTTTTTGTACTTTTCAAAACGAAATCTGTATGCTACAAGTATTAGAGGTCATCCTACAGGTTGCATTAGATAGATACATGGATGGATGGATGGACGGACGGACAGATGGATGGATAGATAGATAGATAGATAGACAGACAGACGGACAGATAGATAGATAGATAGATAGATAGATAGATAGATAGATAGATAGATAGATAGATAGATAGATAGATAGATAGATAGATAGATAGATAGATAGATAGATAGATAGATAGATCTTTTCGCGCTGCAGAAAGTAACGTTTAAATTTTTATTAAAATGTGTCTTGAAGGACTATTCTCAAAGTGTCTTGTTCAAAACATTTAGCAAATCTATATTTTCATTTGTACTAAGCAATAAAGTACTTATTGCTCGGAGTCTGTTCGAGTGCTTTCAAATGCCCAACAGTAATTTAAATGTCTTACGTATCTAGCGTTGGAGAATTCAACTTCGAGACTACTAGGGTCTTGCAAAGCTGGACCACGGCACACACATCCACTTAATCAGATTTTGCATCACACGATAAAGGGATTAGGATGTTATCCTTATCAGACGGGAGGATTATGCCCCCTTGATTGCTCGTTGCGGTTTACGACATCACTGTATCGATTGTCTTCGCTTGAACACCTGCTCTTTCCCTTGAGCTCGACTGCTACAGGTCCTGCACCTTTGTCTACAGACAAGAGAAAGTTTTCAGACACAGTGCACCAACGAGATGTCATAGGTGCGTACACACTTTCATACCCACAGTCAATATCAAATGCAGAGCATCAATGTGGTGTCATAGATTTGTGTACGTTCGTGTCTACCATCAAGCACCAAGAGATGTCACAGGTGATTTGTACAGGTTCGTGTCTACAAACACCAATGTGATGTTATTTGGTGACTTGTACACGTTCGTATCTAGACAAGAGCATTGGTGCACATTCAGTGTCGGAACTAAAATTTTGATACATGCGTGTAGGTTATAGAATGTTATTTATCTCCTTATATATTTTGTGTGGTGGTCATGTTGCTTATCTTGCTTGTTTAAATAGATGTGCCTTCGGACCAGTTTAGTCAACCAGTTTTCGCCAAGAGGTACATAAAAACATTTCGTATTTTTAAGTGCGAAAATTTTGAGAGCGTCGCTTTTTTTCACCTCATTTTATAACCCCCGCCTCACATAGCATTCCACCAATTCCTCTTCACCCAATCACCCACCTCCACGCATGCATGCACGCACACACACACACACACACACACACACACACACACACACACACACACACACACACACACACACACTTACATACACACACATAAATACACATAAGGTGAAATGAAGCAGACACCTTTAATAACTTCAGCAACTACACGTGTTTGCAATAAATACAACCTTACAACTGAAGTGAAGGGAATTCATCGCAAATGTCTATGTGTCGGAAACAAAATTGAAATGTTGCGTATTACTGTGACGTCATTTAGCAGGTGAATATATGGTTAAGACCACGAGGATGTCCCGTCCACCAGTACTGTACCAGACGTAAGCCAGTCAAGGACCTATTAAGAGCCATTTGTGAGCATGAACTAAAAACGGATGCAGGAAAGCCACGATCACGTGTTCATAGTTCGTGATGTCACCGTGCCCTTAAGACCATAGCGAGTCTATTCAATAATATATTCTCTTTTATTTTGTAATAATTAAATTAGCATTTGTCGGCAAGCTAATAAAATAGAATCATTCTGTGACGGCAATGCCACTTAGTTAATGATTAATTAACCATCCAAAATTAATTACAAGTGATGATAACCTTAATTTATTTTATTAATGATCATCCAGCAGACATCACTCGTTTCTCTCACTTGGCGGGTATATGGGCGCTGTAAATGTTTCTCTCTTCCACATTTAAGATAAATATTTACTGTCACACAATGTTCTGTTCTGAAGGTGGAAATCTTCTTACTAATGGAGAAGACAAATTCAACTTTAATCCATATTTAGCGAGCCCCATCCACCCACTTTTTTCTCGAACATAAGATTATTAATATTCATAAGTAGGTCAATAAATTTAACAATACATTTATTAAATCTACAATCAAATGTATATATGAAAAACAAATATATTACTTGACATCAATATTTCCAGGAAACCACATTGGGATAATTTATATAATTAACAGTCTTATGCATAAAATGCAATTCAACAATAGAGTCAATACAAATTACAGGATAGCCTTATCAGAGAACAGAAATGGAGTTAAAGAGATAAGTAATAATAGTCTTAGTGTAACCTCATTCAGCTCGATCTTAACATTCCTTCGTGCACTTTGCCACAATGTCACAAATTATATTTAGTTCAATCAACACACGTTTCACTCCTCACTGCGAGTTTACTTCATTTAACTCAGACACTTTCAAAGATATCATCATAAGGAGTGCCCAAGATCAGGTCACCCTGACAATTTAACAAATTATTTAACAATTCACTTTTAAATAGGAAGAGGAAAATTTACTCTACCACACATATTCATTACAAAATAGTTAGTGTCTGTCCAACCAATTCGACTAAAATAGCTTTTATTTAAATGCTGCCTCTTATATTGCAGTAATTTCACATTACAATAATTACAGTTTAATAAATCTCATACTAGCTATACTAAGAGTAAAATACTATATAATACCAACTAGAATATAACAATAGGAATATCTAGATGTTAAGTTGCAGTGAAATGAGAGCGTGTGTGCGTGTGCATGTATCCTGATGAATATTGCTTAGCAAAAACAACAAAAAGCCGAAAATAAAACTGGTTCCCTGTACCATTATGGATTGGAAATAAAACTGACAAAGAAGTATGTTGTTAGAACAGAGCGATAATAACACGTTCTACTGACAGTACATTCTTGTGTGGGCGACCGAAGCAAATACTCGTTCTTTTATGTTCCAGTTGATTTATGTCATTTTAAATATTAATTTTTCCCTGCGTATTTTGAAGCGGGAAAAAATGTCAGCTAGATAGACACGTTGTGTATGCAATCCAATGTAAATGACATGATGACTTAAAATGTGCATTATTCATTTTATTTAAAATTTACAGTGGAGCAAGTGATGAAACTTTGTCACAATCGAACATTTATTTTGGTGAAGGGAGAATTGGTTCAAATCTATCTTTCCTGTTGTTTCTTTTAATATATAAAACATATATGAAGTAATCCGTTGCAAATGTGCTAATGTTTCCATGAAAGAGTATTTGCGAGATTTTTAAAATAACAAAATAACAAAAGCATGCACTAGGCTCTTGAGATAAATGTGTATTTGGTTTCCCTGGAGACTGATTGCTATCTCCCGGTGGTTCCTTCTCCTCATGTTCCTTATTAGGTCAGTTCTCAAGTTCCTGTCTGGGTCACTTCCTAAGTTGGTATGTGCCTCTGTGGTCGTTGTGCTCCTATAAATAATGAGCTTATGCGCTTTGCATTCATCACTATCATCGAAGTCACTCGAGCAATAAATGCTGGGGAAAGGCAGCTATTGATGCATGCAACTGGATTATCTAACCTGAATAATAAAGGCTAGTAGCGGTGTGTTTCTTCCTCTGGTGAACTTTCATCTTTCGAGTCACTGCCTGCCTCAGACATCGAAGGGGGAATAACTGCCTTTTTTCTGGAATAGCAAACAAGGTGGATAACTCTCCGACTGTCTTTCTACGCACTGCCAGACGTGAGTTAGAAATGCTTTGCACGGCAAAAGAGATGCTGCGAGTGAAAATTTCTCTGTCTTCACTAATTTTAAGTTTCTGTCTCAACGGAATGGAAGCTCGCATCCACGGTATGTAATTCAGCTTCTACATGTAAAGTTGTCTGTCATTTAATTATCACCAATCTACTTATGAACTTACCACATTAGCTTAGTCAGAAGATAAGGTTGTGGAAAATTATGAAATCGTATCTCTACTGCTAAAGCAATTTGTATAAATCTTACTGCTTGAAAACCGTCAGGAGAAAAAAAAATGTTCGCATTGAAATCGAATTTAGACATGCACGTTAACAGCACTTCTAGTTTATTAACCACTCTTAATGTATTTGGTTTATCGTTATTGTTGTTGAAGCTATAAAAGTTCTCTAGGCTTGCTTATCTGTTCATGAGTGTAATTATATGTCCTCGTGACATCCGGAAGTTGATATACAATGCTGTGTCTAATCGAATAAGGAATATAATGACCGTCTCTTTCAGGAATGAAGTTTGGATCCTTCAACGGTATCCATTCCATCATAGAAGTTCAATGCGCTGGCGAAAACCTGGACTCCGATATCGACATATTGACCCTGGCTCTATTTACAGCCGAAGACAACGAACTTCTGGCTTTTGTAAACATGAAGACAGAGGAGTGTCTAGCCAAGGGACAGTTCTGTTCGTGTCATATTGACAAGAAGAATTCCAGGCAGACAAAAGTCAAGACACTCGTGCTTGATTTAGAGGTTGGAGAATCAAGACTTTACGGGTGCAATGTGACAGGACTAAAGTCTGGCACCCGGTGGCAAGTGATGTCCTGGACTATTTCTGCTCGCAGAGAACGTGAGTGTTCATTAATTGTAATTGAGTGGAAGAGCAAACAAAACTAGAGTGAACGTTCAGTACTCGGTGCATAAGGATCCTGGCGCAAAACTGGTTGTACTTTAGTCACAAATGGCCATGAATATGTAGTGTGTAATTGTGCGCGTGTAAGTGTACATAACTTAATTAGTTCGTCCAAATGTACATTTAAACAAGTGTAATATTCACATGAGCATACACATTATATATTATATACATACTCACACATACAAACAGTGAGGGAGAAAGTTTAGTGAAGGATTGCGGGAAGCACGGTCTTAGAGAAGTACACACTATTAATGCATACGGCTCGAATAACACTGGTCCGTATGCCAAGTACATTTCGTTCTATGCCGAGAGAATGTATGTAGATGTGCATAATGAGACATTGGTTTGCTGGTTTTCTTTTAGCATGGGATTTTCCTGTAAAGTATTGCAAAGACTGTCTATGCTGCATTGGAGGGAAGGATGGTCATTATTCGCGTAGGAAAAAAACGCCTCGAGCTTTTCCCGGTAATTAAGTAATGTAATCCTCACAAATACTTGAATTTTGTTGATGAATGTTCTAGTAATGCTTTAATGTCGAGTACAAAAGGTATGGTAAAATTATTAAACTTCTCGTCGGTTTCATATGGATATGAACAAATTGTTTGAATCATATAAATCAGATTACTTGATACACACCATATATAATGATTTCTCATATGGTTATGACACAAATGGTTTGAATCATATAAATCAGGTTACTTGAACCTACTATCTATAGTGATTTCTCGTATTTCTCCTACGTTCTTTCGGGGTGGAGGAGATTCACTTTTAATATTAATCTATCTTGCTTGCAGAAACAACCGAACTTTTGTGCTCTGACAAAACACTTTAATTAAAGCAACCTTTGTAGAATATTTCATGAGATTATATTGTTAGTATCAAATATAGACATAAATGTATAGATATTCTTATGCCCGCTTTAATTCATTCTATATTCGTGTGTATTTGTAAACTGCCTCTGTTATCTTGTATTTAAGTGTGCATTCAGTGTTTTGCTACTTAATGTTTGAAAAGATTGTAATGTCCATTTAATGAATTTTACATCAATGAACCAGTTAAATTTATACCTAACCATCTCTCTTCTGCTCATTTAATTTAAACAAAACCGAACTCGCTGCGTACTGATTTTATTTGGTCGAATGCGGGTGTATAAATTATAATTATTGAGATATCAATTTTTACATTTAATGTAATTCTTCATTTGTATTACCCTAAATTGTACCTTTTTTCCATGCTTGTTGGAAGTGTGTTTTGAAACATTCAGATCGGTAAAGAGCGATAATAAGAAGTAGGCAGTGCGGTCCCTTGATTGTTATCGGCAATTGAGCTTGCTTTTTACACTTCTATTGCCAGTACTCTTTTATTTTCTCAGTAAGGCGCGCATTTCAGTGTCCATGGTTGTATCGGAGAGTAGACAGGTTATTAATCATTGTTGTTCAGTATTAGTTTTATACATTTTTCTACTTTCTCTCTGTGGAAAGAAACACTTGTCGATCAAACATATGTCCTTAAATAGTACTTAAGAATTGAATCTTTGATTTCATTAAGAGTTCTCCATGTGTGAAAAGGTATACAAAATGTATGCCTACATGTACGTGTCTATGTTTGTTAGTTGTATGCATATGCATGTACAAATATGTTAATAATTACATGAGCGTGTGTATGCAAAAGTATATATGTATGACTGTATGAGTACGTGTGCGAGTACTGAAACAAGTTTATATTATCTGTCTATATCTATCTATTTATCAATCTACAAGTTTATATTATATGTCTATATCTATCTATTTATCAGTGTACAAGTTTTTGTTATCTGTCTATATCTATCCATTTATCAATCTACAAGTTTATATTATCTGTCTATATCTATCTATTTATCAATCTACAAGTTTATATTATCTGTCTATATCTATCTATTTATCAATCTACAAGTTTATATTATCTGTCTATATCTATCTATTTATCAGTGTACACGTTTTTGTTATCTGTCTATATCTCTCTATTTATCAATCTACAAGTTTATATTATCTGTCTATATCTATCTATTTATCAATCTACAAGTTTATATTATCTGTCTATATCTATCTATTTATCAATCTACAAGTTTATATTATCTGTCTATATCTATCTATTTATCAATTTACAAGTTTATATTATCTGTCTATATCTATCTTTTTATCAATCTACAAGTTTATATTATCTGTTTACATCTATCTATCAATCTACAAAGTCTTTCTCTCTCGCGCGCGCGCACAAATATATATATTGAGAATAGTATGTTTATCACTGCACTTTATATGATAAAATACTATGAACAAATGAATTCCGATTATTAGCGCTGCGACTCTGCTTTGTAAATATATATTATTTTATTTGCACTGGCCCGTTCTTATTAACTCTGACAGAGGGTATGTTGACAAATTAGCCTTGGAGCAGACAAAGCATATTTGCATCAGTATTTTGCTGCAATTTTGTGTCGTTGTAGAAATGATTGGCGACGCACATGTATAAATGATTTAAGCCCAGAGATTCACAGTCGACTATTTAAAAATCTCATCAAAATTATCCGGAGTGTGTCGGACATAATATTAATTCGTAACATGTCTACGATGACCCGTTACCACAAATGTATTTTATAAAAATATGTTTAAATGTTTATTTTCCATTATTATTTAGCAGCCTTGTTTATTTTCTATAATAACTATTAATGTTTACATTCAAATTTGATTTACATTGTTTTATGATCGTTAGCTGCTTAATGGTTTTGATTACTTGATAATCCTTGGGTTGCTGGAGGTGGGTGATTGCAAGTGTCTTATGCTAATATTTGTTTTCAGTTGTTTTGTTTTTAACCCTTGTTCAAAGCAATGTATAGCTTAAGATAAAATAAAATATTAAATGTTAAATATTTCTCTCTGACACTCCTACTTTCACTCTCTCTCTTTCTCTCTGCTGTCACATGTCTCTAAACGAAAATACGGTCTATAGTGAGCTGATTTCGAAATATAATGGTAATTAATTTACTTTTAGAGTTTATGATCGTCGCTATTTAAAATGTATTATACTTTTCACATATGCATTTTTCTCCAAAGCAAAAAAACAAAAAGCAATAACGGAATGTTAACTGAGTGTTATAGCAAATGTCCTTGCTAATTTCTCACCGCTACTTACAACGCCGTTTCCTTTGCGAAAGGGGTGACAACTCTCAACACTTTCCCGCACATATTCTCGCAAATAAACTCTACTCAGCGTCTCAGCGTTGGCAAGGATTCCGCGCAGCACACAGGCTTGTAAATCATTATGGCCGTACCTATGTGCAGGATGTTGTGGAGATCACTGCATGTATGTTTTCTAATAACCATCATGAGCTCGGCCAAAGATGCTATCAACAAGGGTAAGAATGACAATTTTATTTTATTTTCACTTTATTGTCAGGCGTTATCGGGCATTTAATTTGTGCTCTTTTTGTTTGTTTTTTTTTGGTTGCTTTGCTGTTTGTTAGATTTTTGTTGTTATTGTTCGTTAGGTTTTTCTTGATTTAAAAAGGAATTGGTGGTGGTGGTGGTTGGGGGAATCATGGCGCATAAATGGCATATTCACATTAAAAATGAATACCATATTCCGTTACGAACATTTTAAGCTTTCCTAATTCTTCTGTGAAATGGAATATGTCTTGGGATTTAGTTAGACAGATTGACCCATCCACCCCCAAAATATTCGGTTATAATTATTTATTTAATTGCTTGTTTCTCCTTGTCTCAGATAGCTAAGTTCTAAGAATAAATAAGCAAGTGCTACGTCATCTTAGCAACACACCCTAAAGTTCCTCAAGCTAAACTGTAGTGGCCTGCATTGAGCTAAAGTATTGGTTTGTCGAAGAAAGCATCTTAGTACCGTTAGAATGTGCGCCATTCCCTGAAATTGAGGGCAAAATCGCCTTTTCTGCTAGTCTTTGGTTCGTTAGCTCGGGCACTACAAGCACGCAAACAGTGGCACTTGTCTTTCGCGACATTCTAGTGGTGGGTGTTTGCGTTGTATTTCTTTATTAAAGTTGTCTGTCATTGTCATTATAGCGATAAATGTAAAGGCTTTATAATTTCTTTCACGCCTACAAATCGTTGTTATTACAGCGATTAAATGTGTAGGTATTATAATTTCTTTGAAATGTATAAATCTTGTCATTTAGCGATAAATGAATAGGTTTTATAATTCAAATCTACAAATCGTTGTCATTAAAGCGATAATTGTCAAAGGTGTATCCTTCCTTTCATTTCATTAAGTCTTGATGTTACAGCGATTACTATATAAGTTGATAATTTATTTCTAGTCTATAAGTCGTTGAAATTAAAATGATAAATGTACAAGCTGTGGAATCTCTTTCAAATCTAGATATACTGAACGAAACCTGCAAGCTTTTATATTGTACACTTCCTATCAATTTTTATTTGACCCCCCAAATATTTTGCTTGTTATATGTTTCGCTGGGATAATAGCTGCATATTATCATAAGAATTGTTATCTGTCAAGTTTTAAGGCAATCTAAAGTCATACACCTGTATTCACGATTAACACAACCGAAAATAACATGCATTTAGCAGCAGATTGCCTATTGAAAATATTTCATATTTTGTTTCCGACAGGTTATAGGTTTCCCTTTACAAAAGATACGTTTTTACGACAACTTTTACGTTAAACATTACAGAACAGAAACAGCTGATGACAGACCTAATCAGATAGAATCAGATAGACATATTAGATCAATCAGTTAGAACTGCCCTATTGCACAAAGCAAGTAAGATATGGTGACGTAGAATGATGTAGACGTAAGACACGAAAAATAAATTGTTTCTGTAATAACGGTCTTGTGCTTGGCCAAGGATTCACCCAATCAGTGAAAGGAAGATATGCAATGAATAGTACTTTAGTACACTCTTTCTGACTTAACTCTGACTTTTTTGTTTTTTTTTAGATTTATGTTCTACATGTGTAATAATTCTTTCTTTCTTTCTTTCTTTCTTTCTTTCTTTCTTTCTTTCTTTCTTTCTTTCTTTCTTTCTTTCTTTCTTTCTTTCTTTCTTTCTTTCTTTCTTTATATATATATATATATTTTTTGCTTTCTAAATTTCCTTCCTTCCTTCCTTGCTTCCTTGCTTCCTTGCTTCCTTCCTTCCTTTCTTTCTTTCTTTCTTTCTTTCTTTCTTTCTTTCTTTATATATATATATATTTTTGCTTTCTAAATTTCCTTCCTTCCTTCCTTGCTTGCTTCCTTGCTTCCTTCCTTCCTTCCTTCCTTCCTTCCTTCCTTCCTTCCTTCCTTTCTTTCTTTCTTTCTTTCTTTCTTTCTTTCTTTCTAATTTCCTAATCTTCTTTCTTTCTGACGTTTCGATTATAACTGTACTTATTAGTAAATATTAGCAATGGTGATAAGTATTATATGATTGCTGCTCTTAGCTTCTAGCTATTTGTTTCCTTTTTGTCCACTCGTTAGCTTTAATAATTAGAATGATTTCTTAATTAGTTATAATTATAGAAAGTACTCTTTTAGGAATGGGACTTTGTGCTGTATATATTTATAGTCTTATTTCAAAATAGTTTACGTATTATTGAAGAGCTAAAATGTACTATTTTTTTAAAACCTTTAATTTGATAGATAAATTAGGTTTTCAATTAAATACTAGGGACTGATGTACGTCAATAATTCACGAAATCTGAGGTGTATTTTGGATTTTATTATATATATATATATAATTTTATGTAATCATAACGAAGGAAAATGTTCACTTTAAAAATAGAAACATTTACTTTCAAATAACCATCTAGATATTTGCTAAGAGGAGTCAAATACTTTAATACAAATGTGTTTAATCCTTGGAAAAGGGAAAAGGGGACTAATTCAACGATAAAACACAGAACCATGTCAATGATTGGTGATGTCAGTCCAGGTGATTGAAAACGTCATTGAAAGCAATTACTAACAAACATAACAAAAAATATTACAAAAATCTAGATCAAGGATCTTAGATGTTTACTTCATTTATTTGATTGGTTAAATTACAACAAGACACTTGAAATAGAAGGTGACCGGATACAATTTAGAAAAAAAAACCTAATTGCATGTTATCATCTTTTCAAGAACATTAATAATGACTTAAAACAGATTGTTTGGTTTTGACGTATTTATACAACCATATATATATATTGCATATTTTATATGGATTAATTTGTTTGTTGAACAATAGAAAATGTTGCCATTTGCATTAATATTACAAGTAAATAGATAATCTGTTCATGCCTCTATGTATCTAATTGTTTGAAAACGGTTATTCCAGTAGTTCTGTATCAGCGTTTACATATTTGTCTTTGGGGTTTTGTCCAAATATGGCAATGACCATAGAGAAAATATCTACGCCATTCATTTAATTCTATATATGTTTGGTAAATAATTGTCATTTAAGCAGCATCTCCATTTCGTAAGAAAATATACATATTTAAAAACACAAAGAATGAAAAGAATAACTACATTAAAGACTTTCAAAATTTAACTTGTGTTTGTCAGGATATCCTAAGAATTCTAAGAATCCAAGAGACTATTTGTTTTAATGACTCCTTAAGGAAAACAACCTATGTACCATTTACGACAGGCTCTGAAGTCTCGTTTCCTAGATACCAACCAAAGCGAGTACTTTTTTTTCTTCTCCGCTTCTTTTTTTTCTCTCCGTTTCCTTTGAGGAATGTATTGAAAGAGTTCTTGGAGCTTCAGCCTGTGCATCTCTTTCGATTCGTAGAGTAGACTTGCTCAATCCGCCTTTGAAGCACTATCGATGCATTTTGAACAAATTGCTCACAAATCAGATTTGCGGTTACCCAGCGGAAATTGAAAGCTGGAGACGTACACATCCCAATTTTTATTCTATTTCTTTTTATCTTTTTTTTTGCTGTTGTTGAAAGAACCGTTTCTCCTGGCTGCTGCTTTCTTCACCTGTATAGGTTAATTTCAAGATGTCTAATTTTCCTCAGTGCTGTTTTGTACACGTAGTGCGTGCCAATGTAATGGCCCCACCAGTTGTAGGTAAAATAAATTTGGTTTGAGAGTATAATATTACAGCTGATAATAACAACTCACATAATCATACAAAATTTCTAATTTCTTTTAACATATGTATTCATAAAATTAATTGGTTTTATTTGAGCTATGTAAACAGATTAGAAAGCCAAAGACAGCAGGAAATGGAATTTATCTGTAATGTAAAAATATATGTAACTATTAACTGTATTCATATAGAAGACGAATATGCATGCATACATTGCTTTGTAAATGCACACTTTGAAAAATCAATGGCAGAGAAGAAAGAGTGATAAAATTCATCATTTTAGTTAATTATAGTTGCTTTATTTACATCTATATGAGTTTATATTTATATCTTTGCAAGACTAATATATCTTATAAAATGTCTTCTTATGATTGCATTATTTATTCTGCTATAATTTGATTGTTAGTTTTCTAATGTCTTATATTATTTATTATTACTATTATTGCATTATTTATTCTGCTGTAATTTGATTGTTAGTTTTCTAATGTCTTATATTATTTATTATTACTATTATTGCATTATTTATTCTGCTGTAATTTGATTTTTATTTTTCTAATGTCTTATATTATTTATTATTACTATTATTGCATTATTTATTTTGTTTTAATTTCATTCTTAGCTTTCCCAAAATGTACTTCAAAATGGCCGTTTATTTAATGGATTTATTGCGCTGGAGTTTTATGCAACTCTGGACATTATCATCATCATTACCACCACCACCACCATCATCATCACCGTCACTACTATTATCATCATCATTATTATCATTTTTATTGATGTTTATGTCAGCGTCATGGAAACCCACTTTTATTTTATTTTTTTCACCTCACCATTGTTCTCCACTGAAAAGCTATAACTGTATTGTGCTGTTTTTCTAGGTTTACGAGCACACACCTTTCAAGGAATTAGTGGCGTACTTGAAGTGGAATGTCTGGCAGAGGCCTTGGAGTCCCATTTTGACGTCCTGACGATGACCTTATTCGCCAACGATAAAATGACGGCCTTCGTCAGTCCTAAGACATCGGAATGCACGACTGCCGAGCAGTTTTCGGCCTGTGTCATGCAGTCGCCCAACTCTCGTACGGCGCGCCTGAAGACTTTGGTCTTAGACGTGGCTGAAGGGCAGTTTAGAAAGTTCGTTTGCAACATAACGAGCCTAAACGCCCTGAAGAAGGTCGAAACAGTCTCGTGGTCCTTGGATGTTTATTTTCAAAGTAAGTTTTAGTTTAAGCTCGTGTTTTCACAATAAAACTTTAATAAAGCCATGGTGTTATAAAGGTGAATCTTACATTAAATTCGTGCAACTCTTCATAAAACAAAAAGGATAAACTGTTCCAAACTATAAATAATAAACAATGAACAAACATTGGGAAGGGGAGGTAAGACAAACTAAGAATGGGGGAGGAAAAGTGGAAAGAAATTAACTCTTGTCAGTAAAATAAGGAAGAGAAAGAAAGAGAGAAAAGAAGTGAGGATGGGTGGATAAAAGGAAAGGGATGGAGGAAAATGAAAGAAAAGAAATCGAGAATGAAGAAGGATGAAAAGTAAAGAAAATGAAGACGAATAAAAATAAAGCAAACATGAAAGAGACCTAAGCAATAACAGTAGGTTTATAAATTTAGACAAAAATTTAAAAAAGAAAAAAAGAAAGAAAGAAGGAAGGAAGGAAGGAAGGAAGGAAGGAATGGAGAAAGACAGGCAGAAAGAAAGAAAAAAGAACGAAAGAAAGAAAGAAAGAAAGAAAGAAAGAAAGAAAGAAAGAAAGAACCGCGAACGAACGAACGAAAGAAATTATTTTAATATTGCATTTATACTAAAACACGCTTTCGGTTTTTCGTCAAAAGAGTTATTCCCCCTTTACTGCTTTGGCTCTGAAGCATGAATGTAGAAGTATTTACATGGCAGGAAAAAATGTCCAGAAACTTTTCATTTGTTCAGTTCGTTGTGCTGGTGGAGGATTTTAAAGACATCGCCCAACCTCTGTGTATCGTAGTCATTTTACTAACGGGTATAGTAAGTAAGAAAGGTCGACAACTATAATCACAATAACCTCTTATTATCGAACGTGATTTAAATGATTACTCAGTCATTTTCTGTAGTTTACCTAAATCATTAACCTGTATAATTATGTGGGGGCGGGGGTGTAGATAATCATAGTACACCATTAGCCATAAACTTTTTAAACGTAATAATGTGTGTAATTGTATGCACCACATGTAAACGTTTTAAAAACATTTGTAAGTTATTATACGCAAATGTTTGTTGTGTTTTTAATCCGATAAGTTAGAGTCTCGGAATTGGATACAAGACTTCTCCTATAATGAAGTTAACAATGACCAAAAATCAGTTTCAAATTAAGAACACATACCAATGCAATGAAAAATATTTTCCATACGTTCTGTAGTTCTGAATAGTCATGCAAAATCCTTTCTATAAAGGTCTTTCCGAACAGTTGTCTGACTTTCAGCAAAGTTCCCACGCAAACTTGCTAAAAATCGCATATCTTTATTTGGAATACCGTTAGTGATTACGTAAGAAAAATAACCTAATTCTACCATACATGTTCATGCACTCACATGCACAATCAAATATATTCGCAAATTCATATAAATACCCTAGTAGGCATAAATACCCCCGTGCGCAAACATGCAAGCATAATTGAGCGCACGATCGTACACATGTAGGCACACGTGCACATAATTTCAAAACCTTGCTTGCACATACACCTGAATGGTTCAATAGTATGAGGATTAGTCTTACTTAAGTATGTCGAAATTGAATAATATTTGGCGGCAAATGTTACAGGATTAGTCTTACTTAAGTATGTCAAAATTGAATAATATTTGGCGGCAAATGTTACAGGATTAGTCTTACTTAAGTATGTCAAAATTGAATAATATTTGGCAGCAAATGTTACAGGATTAGTCTTACTTAAGTATGTCAAAATTGAATAATATTTGGCAGCAAATGTTACAGGATTAGTCTTACTTAAGTATGTCGAAATTGAATAATATTTGGCAGCAAATGTTACAGGATTAGTCTTACTTAAGTATGTCAAAATTGAATAATATTTGGCAGCAAATGTTACAGGATTAGTCTTACTTAAGTATGTCAAAATTGAATAATATTTGGCAGCAAATGTTACAGGATTAGTCTTACTTAAGTATGTCAAAATTGAATAATATTTGGCAGCAAATGTTACAGGATTAGTCTTACTTAAGTATGTCGAAATTGAATAATATTTGGCAGCAAATGTTACAGGATTAGTCTTACTTAAGTATGTCAAAATTGAATAATATTTGGCAGCAAATGTTACAGGATTAGTCTTACTTAAGTATGTCAAAATTGAATAATATTTGGCAGCAAATGTTACAGGATTAGTCTTACTTAAGTATGTCAAAATTGAATAATATTTGGCAGCAAATGTTACAGGATTAGTGCTGCAACATATAGCGCGAGATACTGAGACATGAAGTATCTCATTCCATTCCAAATTTGGCCAATTTGCAATATCCAGCGATTATGTCCTTTACTTTCATCTACATCTCCTAACATTGTCTTCATATTACCTCTGCAACACAAAGAAAATTTTAAAGAAAGCAGTCATTGTGTTATTGATAATCTAGCACTATACTTTTTCCAAAGAAACCGCCCTTTGATCCTTGCATTCGTAGTTGTAAAGAAGATTATTTTCAGAATTTTTTTATATTGCATTCGGGTAGTGGTGGTGGGGATGAAGAGATGTGCGTTTGCGTATGTCTTTTAACGTTCGATGGAGGTCATTGAGTTTATTTCATTTTTTTATTTTTTATTACACTTGCTTGATTATTATACTAGACTCTGAAGTAGCAGTATTGGCGGACCCAACAAGAATCAGAAACCACGTTCATGAAGTAAATCAATATTTAACAACGTAAAATCCCTACTTACATCAACAAGTCAAATACGGAAAATGATGGATGGGATTGCGGGGAGAGAAGCAAGTGTGTTCGGCTCTTGAGTGGCAGGGGAAGCAATGCATTTCCTGACGAACCCGAAAGCTTGGTGTCGAGCACACAGAGTAGGCCTTTGAGTGTCGTCAGACAGTGGACCAGCCATGTTGGCAACAGGCGCAAACTTGTCTTTCGGTATGGCTGGAATGGAGGTTTGGACACTTTTTTCTGGAATCTTATTGGCAAACGTAGCTGCTGAAATTAATGGTGAGATTTTTCTTTGCTGGTTGTAATCATAAATCATGATTCCAGGCTTGCATAGTAAAAGGATATATTTCAGTCTGTCGAAAGCTTTCAACCGGCATTATTGTGACTGATATTTCTGCTGTTCATAGTTATGTTGGTAGATTGCATTAGATTAAGACTGAGTTTATGGGATTTAGTGATGAAATTGTTTATACCAATGGCAGCAATTTTCAAATTAAATAACATTATATTAGTATAATTTTAGACGCAGTAATAGACAGACAAACAAGAACAGTAACTAAAATCGCAAAACGACTGACATATGGAGAGATGTATAGATAAATTTGATTAGGCACAAAAAAGATAGACAGATAGATAGATAGATAGATAGATAGATAGATAGATAGATAGATAGATAGATAGATAGATAGATAGATAGATAGACTTACAGACACACAGACCTGCAGGCAGGCATACAGACATACAGAGAGACAGATATATAGATAAATAGAAGATAGATAGATAGATAGATAGATAGATAGATAGATAGATAGATAGATAGATAGATAGATAGATAGATAGATAGGTAGATAGATAGATAGATAGATAGATAGATAGATAGATAGATAGATAGATAGATAGATAGGTTTCAAAGTTTGAATATTGCTTCACTGATGGATTTAAGTACGCTTGTTTGAGTTTTTAGTATGTGTTTGGGCAAGCAATAATGAATGCATATGTTTGTGCAGAAAAATTAGTCAGCAATTTATGTACAGGACGATATCTTAATTTACAAACTTAAATATTAAGTAAAAAAGAGCTTTGTTCTACAAGGGTGCGGATTTGCATTTGAGAATTCTAATTCCGACTTGTTCAACAGGTATGAAAGTCAAATCCTTTCAAGGTGTACACGACATTCAAGAGGTTGAGTGCTCCGGCCACTTGCTTGCTCCTTACACAGAAGTGTTAATGATGTCTATATTTGAGAGTTCTTCAGGTAAAGAGCTTGCATTCGTTAATGTGGGAAAGCGCGAGTGTTTAACGTATGGAATGTTTTCGTCATGCTTGATTGATGATCGGAATTCGCAAAAAACGATTCTAAAGACTTTGGTACTGTCCGCGCCAGAAGGGACCTCCAGATGGTACGGATGCAATCTCACGGCTATCAAATCCGGACGAGATGTGAGTGTCATCCGGTGGTCAATTGACGCCAGGAGACAGAGTGAGTACTAAGGACATGTCCACAGTGGACAGGTTTTCTGGAATTCATGATTTGATTGCATTGAATTTCATTTGCAGACGCATGTTTTGAATTTCATTGATCAATTTCTAATGGCATGGTAACAGAAGATGCATAAAATAGATCGTGTCAAAGCGAGCATGCTAGGTTTGTTTAGCTTTGGTTTCATTGTTTAGGCCCCATCGTCTACTTTTAAACCTGTTATCACTGACAGGGATGTTAAAAGTATACAATAATTATTATCATTTACGGTAAAAAAAAAAAAAGTTTATTTCCTAACGATTTTGTCGTGTCAAATTTCCTATCGATTTTGTCGTGTCAAAGTTATAATTTATTCGAATATCTTTGTTTAGAAAAGAACCCACTATTGCTTTCACTGCAATGAGCATCGTTCAAAACTTCGTAAGCGCTGCTATGTGTACGGCCTTTGCATACATTGTAGAGTCTCCAGGGTCTCGCTTTACGGTAAATGTACAAATATATGAAATCCACTGAGAAAATTCAATTGTTTAACGGTGTCAACCGTTGCTTTATAGATATATGGTAATGGTTATATACTGATGCTAGAAGTCTCAGTAATCCTGAGGAACGAGACGTTATGGTCACCAAGGGGTCGTTACTTAAGCTTTCAATTCTTTGTGTTGATTATGTGCCAAAATACGAATAATGAGGTGTACCTACTTTAGCAGTTTTTGTGTGGTGTTGTTGGGCATATTGTTGATAGATAAATCAATGAGGTGTTATTTATTTTAATAGCAGCGTATTTGTGACTGGTTATGCGCTAAATAAAGACAATTCGGTAGTGTCTACTTTAATAAAGTTCTTTTTTCTAACTGGTTATATACTAAACGAAAGTAAGGACAATGAGATAACAGCTTTTGTAATAATTATTGTTTTACTTTTAATTGGTTGTATACTAAGTAAGGTCAATGAGAAGACAGCTTTTGTAATATTGTTTTACTTTTAATTGGTTGTATACCAGCGCTTCTCGATTGTGGGTGCTCGCATTCCTTGTGGGGGTGGGGGGTGCGAGCAGCTGTTGCTAGGACTGCAAAAATTCATCATGGAAGAGAAAGGTAAAAGTTTCTTTTGTACAAAATATTGGTTTAATTTATCGATCAGCTTTAAAACAAGGAGGGGGGTGCGAGATCGGCTTCGTCAGTCCCAAGGGGTGTGGGATGAAAAATGAATCTGGAAGCGCTGTTGTACACTAAGCAAGGACTAGGAGATGACAGCTACTTTAATATTGTTTTACTTTTAATTGGTTGTGCACTCAATACTATGAGGTGGTATCTTCATTAATTGTATTTAGCCGTCAAATAGGGACAGTACTACTGAATTTACTTTATCCTGGTCTGCGAGTTTGATTTCGATTTTACTGTTTATGTTACATATATCGGTAAACAACCTTTGGGGTTGATCTTTCATTTCAGAAATAGTGTAGAACATTGATTTTGGACGATTTAATATTAGATGATTTGAGTATGTCCTTGTAAGCCTGTCAATATACATGTGTGTGATGTGTGTGTGTGTGTGTGTGTGTGTGTGTGTGTGTGTGTGTGTGTGTGTCTGTGTGTGTGTGTGTGTGTGTGTGTGTGTTTGAGAGCGAGAAATAGTTTATGGGGTGTATTTTGTGTATTTGTGTGTGTGTGTGTGTGTGTGTGTGTGTGTGTGTGTGTGTGTGTGTGTGTGTGTGTGTGTGTGTGTGTGTGTGTGTGTGTGTGAGTGCGTTCGTGCGTTCGTGCGTGAATGCCTCTTCTTAACACTTCCCATATTGCAATCATTTCATACTGAGTAACAGCTTTCCGTTTAAAATGCGGCATGTCGGTCAGTTTTATTTGAAATCGTTTTAATTAAGGAATATAGGGAATCAATTACTTTTGAAATCGTTCTAATTAAGGAATATTGCGATCAATTATTTTTGAAATACTTCTAATTAAGGAATATAGCGATCAATTATTTTTTCTGCCACTTAGAACTATAGGGGTCTGCCCGTCTATATAACTACCTATTATAAACCTATGTGTCTTTGTTTCTGATGTCTGTCTATAATAAAGTCTGAGTATTAAGTAAACAATTGCTCTGCCACGATATAAAAGTTTTTATTACATAAAGGAACTGCACACTCGATGTACAGGAACAGCATCTTGTCATATATGTAACAAACTGTCTTACATTACCTCCGAGCTCAATTAAAAAGTGATATCGTCTATTTTATAAAATCTGACTTGAAAGATACGATAGCTCATAACTATTTAACTTCTTACAGCTATGTAAATAAGTTTGTTAATTCATTTCTTATTAAAACTATTTTATTTTAAGAAATATAAACTGTATTAATGTCTATTTATTTTATTTGCCTTGAAATCTCGTAACCGTTATCCATATTAGTTTCACACATGCGACCGGGTGTGCGTTTAAACACTCACAGTCCATTAGCACGCTCTCTGTCACTCACCGTTCGTAAAGCGTCTCACTCACTCACTCACTCACTCACTCACTCACTCACTCACTCACTCACTCACTCACTCACTCACTCACTCACTCACTCAAATCAAATCAATTAAATCAAATAATCCGCCGATCTGTCAAATGGTTTGTTTATGAATCTGTTCTCAGAATGTTATTCTTTTTGTGTTTGTCGCTTTCCCAGACCATGTAACAAATTAATATTTTTTTAAACTGAAATGAAATTAGAACTTAAGGATCCTTCCCACATCTGTTTAAATTAAAACAAAAACGTCAGCAAGAAATATCCGAAAACATTATCGTTGCACTATGTTCTAAGTGTCATCGAAGTCACACTATTCTAACGCGTATATCACAAGCGTGCGCGATAATATACAATTATATAATATAATTCAATATATTCAATACATGCATGCATGCATGTACGTATAGAACCGTGATGCATTCAAGTTTAATTTCTTGCCTTTCATCCTAATGTTCAGTTTTCACCATGACATTTGACTGACCTTTGCTGCAAAAATTGAATGCATGTGACTTCTGCTAGTGTCAGTAACAACGCGCAGCCTATTGTAGTTTTATCTCATAGCTGTTCGGATAGGATTTTACATGTGATAGAGTACTTTAGCAAAGTAATATTACGTCGAGAGTTTATGTTCTTTATTTTCCGCTGATACTATACATTAATTGTAATGCCTGTCGCCTGTAGTTGACCCAATTGTTCATTTCTTCACTGTTAAAGTCTATGATCTTGTTATTGCTTTCTGTGACACGACGCCACCCTAATTATTGGTTATGATTATGATTATTATTATTATTATTAACCGTCCATAACTAATTATAGTTGATGAGAATCTTAATTTATGTTATTAATTTTTCAGAAGACACAACTCGTCTCTCTCACTTGGCGGATATGCTGATGCTGTAAACGTTTTCTCTCTTCCACAACATTAAAGACAAATAATTACCGTCACACAGTATTTCCTTATATGGAAAACTTCTTTTCAGTGGAGAAGATAAATCAATCTTTGATCTATATTTAGCAAGCCCCCATCCACCCACAATCTCTTGAACATATGGTTGTCATTATTTGTATGTAGGTCAATAAATTTATTAAATCAACAATCAAATATACATATAACAATTACAATGAAAAGATTATCTGACAACAATATTTGCATGAAACCACGTTCGAATAATTTAAATGCCTATACAGTCTTAGATCCTAACACATAATTTGGCTGTCAGGTTGTTGACAATATAAATTACAGGTTCATTCCAAATCAAGGAAAAGAAGTGGAGTTAAGGAGATATAAGCATTAATAATTTGTCCACAATCTTGTCAGTGGTGATGCTTCATGTCTTTTTTATCAACGCCACAAGTTTATAGTTCACAATAGAATTGTCATTTCTTCTTGTGCTTCTCTAGCACGATGTAGAATGTTTCATGAGCTGCTGTTCTCATGAGACTAACCTGGGCTCTTTCACGTATGAGTTTCCTTAAGCAGAAAAACAATGTAGTAATTTCCAGTAACTTCCTATACCAGAAATTCCACATTTTAATAAAGCATTCTTTGGCATCAAACAGTTACAGAGTTCCGTGTATCCTTCCACTCACATACTGGGGCTAGATATTTCACGAATCTACCACGATTGTTGTGGATTATAAATCAATAAATTTGAAAATTATAGAAATTCCAGTGATTCTAAAATAAAAGGCTGCTATGTCCTTGTAAAATATAATCAGGGAACAAATGCTAAGTTTTCCAGTTTATTCATCTCTCACTCCATTCTTTCTTACATTCAAGTCTCAACTTAAGTTTCCTGCAACAGTATTTATTAGCCCGACACAGACATATAGCATAATAAATACAACATAATAATTTATGGACATGTTCACTAGAAACAATGTCATGTTTATAACAAATGACATACAAGCATCATAATTCACAAATTGCTGAAGTTAGTCACATAGTACGCCTCTACATAAAATGCAAATATGATATATAGGTAGCAAACTGCACGAAATATTTCTAAGTCCATTCCCTCTCATTCTGTTAACTCACCATTAAGCTAATGGCCGCCTTTCTTAAGTAGACTTCTGCCACACCAAATTGAAAGTGACCAGATTATAAATTATTTCAGCAAATAAACTTGGATCAAAGCCCATTGGCTGCTTTCGGTCTTGTAAATTTTATCCATTGGAAAATAAAAAGTACTCGTCTCCTAAGAATAGTTTAGATTATAACAACAAACTCTAGCACATTCTTCTTGAGCTGCATACTCCAACTCTCACACTTACAAATATGTCGTCATGTGCAGTGCCCAAGGTCGGGTCATGTTGACATTGGCAACAAAGATGCGATTATTAAGTTAGAAATAGGGATAGGCAAATTTACTCTGCCACACGTTTATTGCTTCCATTATACTGGCTAGCAGTGGGTAACGTTCTAGACGTCATAAATGCTGCTGCCTTTGTAGTTCTTGAGTGCATTGTCCAAAACCTTCAGGTGTCTTGCTTTACAATAAATTTACAGGAACACGAAATCTGATTGATTCAGACACATTAAATTTGTCAGATCTAGCACTCGCTCCACAACTCTTGGCACATTTTAGATTTACTTGTCCCAGCGGCCGACGTCTGGCACTCAGCTCACTACGAATCACTTTGTGACGTAGCAAACTGCTAAAAGCCTCGTCCAGAATCATTGTCACACTCACGAGATTTACTTCAGGACCATTGCGATAGTAATGTGCTATGTGCCTGGCCTCCACCAAGTGCACCAATAGGGACAAGAAAAGACTCTTTTTCAATGGACCTATTTCCCAAGAGAATGTCTCCCGTGTGTGACATCATCATGCAAGTACGCGCGCGCGCACACACAGATACACATACACTAACATGCATGCGCACATAGAAGATAATATGTGTCCAAGTTAATCCTTGAAATCAGTACTTTGCTCTATGGTGCGTCAAAGGGCCTGATTATGTTATAGATTTACATATTATGATCATTATGTTAAGAAACCAAAGTGAATGTGTTAAGCCTGTGAAGATCATTAGTATTTCTGGGATAACTAGCTTTGTGTTTGTTGTAGCCTACAGTAATCACATTAAGCTACGTTATTTAGTGCGAGGTGTAGCTGTTCTTGAAAAAGACTTTTCCTCATGAAAATATAGAAATATGTTATAGACTATTTCAGTAAAACAATGTTTCATTGATCAGAAGGTTAAAATGAGTCTAGTGGCGCGTGACCTTGCTATACTAGATAAATAAATCTTTCATTATATTTCCGATTCAGTAATTTACTGCTTTCCACATACCATGAAAATCAACCCTATATCTGATAAAAGTGTGTGTGTGTGTGTGTGTGTTATATCAGATTACATTTTAAATAACTTAATGATGTGTATTATTTCGGAATTTTAAAAGCGCCTAATCTCCATAACAACTATTATTCATGTAAACAAATCCTATTATTCCGCGGCCTGACTGACTTGAACTGTTTTATGATAGTGTTTAGTGCCCTCGACGCTAAATACATATTTGGAATATAAACGTTTGTGAGCTTGTATTAAGATAAATGCATTTATTGTACCGAAATCTCACAAACCAGACACTAAGATATGTTTCGCTCAGTAATTCAATCGCACGCTGAAAGAGACTGAGTGACAGCGTAATTCAATATACATGCGATATATCCGGGCTGCTGCCAGAATTTCGGCCAGCTAAGGGAAGTAATACTGTAACCTAACAATTCCAATCGTCAGGGGAAGTAACTGTCTGGTTTTTATCCAATCACGTCCCTTTACTCTAGAAACCTTCGTTCAGGAATAAGATTTTGCATCTACGATGGCGGATGATCAGCGAGCACGGCTGTGGACAGGAGTTTATTTCAGTTTGCTGTGGACAGTATGCAGTAGCATGGCTGAAAACTCCGGTGGTAAGTTTACTTTAAAATATAATTATTGCTAACCATCTTCCGTCAGTTGATTTACATTGTTTTTATTAGAAATAAGCATGTTTGTATTCATTCCAAACACATTTCTTGTTTCGTATTACTTGTATGCGTTTCCACTAGGTCATTCCTAACTATACTTTTTTTTTTTTTTTTTTTTTTTTTTTTTGCACACGGTTCTAATTATTTCCCTTTTTGTGCGCTTAAAGTGTCATCGAAAACGCTGAGATTTCAGGAGGGCCACAGAGAATATGTGCTGCCCCAACCAGCACATAGAAAACTTGGCGTTAACCAAACAGAAGAGATGATTTACTTCTGTGACTCAATCTCGTTAGTGATCTAGCTATGAGTGAAGTGGAATCCAGAATGACAGGCAAAGCTAGGATTCCACAGAAATGGAAATCGCCTGCATTACAGAATATTGACGATTTTATAATGGCACAAAATAAAAAATATATATATATATATATTCTTTTAAGAAGGTGATATACCGAGAGTGCTCATTTTTTTTTTATTTGGGCATATGTGCCGCAGGTTTGAAAAATATATGATTACATATATATGTACACACACACACACACACACACACACACACACACACACACACACACACACACACACACACACACACACACAACACCACACACACACACAGTACAAAAATTGCGCAATGAAACATATTTTTCATGAATATCAATTTTGAGATGATCATTTTAAAAACTTTCCAATTTATTGAGTTATTTATATTTTATTATGTGTATTTATTACATTACACAATAGTATGTTTCATTTCTGTATTTATTTAAGTATGTCATTATTTACAAGCCTCTGACAAAAGGAACGATGATTTGATTGAAGTAAAATAAATCAAATAAGAAACAAAATTGTCATCAGTGAATCAAACAAATGCATACAGTAACACTTAGTGTTGCACACGCGCATACTGCGCATACACAAAGGCACATACACAGGCGTACACACAAACACACATGTAAATACTCACACAGGCACACACGCACGCACTGGTGCATTTAATCTCACCCGCGTGTCTTGTTTTGCAAGAAATGAAATGTTACCACGTTATCAATAAATATAACTCACAATCATTATAGTGAAATATGCGCAATACATGCTCATCCTTAATCTTCAAGGTGTCACTGTGGGGCAAAGTGTTCACAGTATTTGAACGTGCGAAGAATGGAGATCATTTTAGCTGACTCGTAATATACATTACACATTGCTGCTTTAGGAACTCTTAACATATCATTACATTGTCAAAGTTTCAAAAAATACCTACAACATGCACTCTTGTAGGTGACTGGACAAGGAAACACTTGAAATATTTTATATTTTAAAATTATTTAAGGGACATTGACTTTCGAAAAGGAGTATCCATTTTGCGACAGATAATTGAATGACTCGAACGAAATGGTATGCGCAGGGTTCGTACAGAACTGTGACCCCCGCGTAAAGATGTATTAGATCCAAAAAATATTTATCTAACTTGGAAATCAGATTGAGAGGAAGGGTATGACATAGAATTTGATGTTGTGTACTAAACTAGATTCATTTGCGCCCTGAAGATTAGGCGTGAATGCAATCAGAAATCAACGTGGTTGGTCGCATATCACACAATTTGATAGATGAATACGGCCCTCTCCAAATCACACTAAGTCACGCCTACACGTGTGCAAACAATCCATAGAATACAATAAGAGTCTAATGGATAACTTGAAATAATTTACTATGCATCTCAAAGGGTAGGTTAAAACTTTTGGATGTGGTCAAGATGTTTAATCAGAATAAAAACAAAGCAACGCTTACACTTGTCACAACAGAGATGCTAAGTCTAAGTAAACAATTCTGTCAAGCAAGTTACATGCCACAATACGTACACTTTCATGAGCACAAGTTAATGAGAGTCAAATAAAAACATAAGAGAGGGAATTATTCTAGTGCAGCTACAGTGTTGCAGATAATGCACTCCCAAAATGTGCTACTGACTTAGAAAGGGTGATTAACAGATTAATCTGAGTAGAATTGTAGCCAGCATAGTAGCAAAGAACTAGAATGGCTGAACGGAATGCTGATCCAACCCTTGATCAAACAGATACGAAGCTTTTTAGTGCACCTATACCGGAAATATCCCAGTATACAATCATCAGTATTTTATTTATTTTTTAAAACTGTTGTACAACATTTACAGCCATCTTGAAGTGACACTCTCTGAAATTTTGTTTCATATTCTTTGGTTGCACGTTTTCAGATTGCATGAAGCTATAATGGCGTCACAGCTTTCACATTCACACATAACACTGTAAATGAGGTGTCTAACCTCTGTTTTGAGGATGTCTATGACATTGTCTAAGACAATAGTAAAGTGCACTTGTACTTAGGTAAAGTCCAAAAATAAATAACTCACGCTTTACTGATCAGTGAAACAAACATTTTAAATCTCTCAATTCCAGTAAACAAGAGATACAATCGCATAAAATTGTATGCTTTACTGCAAACACCAATAATGGTAGAAAATGTCTGTCAAGTGCAGGCAAAATAATTTAAAGAAAACGCTACAAAGTATTTTCAAAAAATATAATTAATCTGAAAGCTCTATAGATATTTAAAACAATACAATTGAAACATACTTCATAGCTGGTTTCACATTAAACTAATTCACATATTAAATAACCAGAAATTAAATGCTCTACCACACAATTAAAAAAATAGTTACACATTACATCATTGATGTGGTAACGAATAAGCAGCAATGACTGGTTTCGCTTTCCTAATGACAAATGAGGTTATTTAAACTTATAGCTGGCAACACCAAAATTAGTTTTGCCTGTATGTATAGGAGTTGAACTTCGACAAAGTTCGAACGGGAACAAGTGTTTTCTAATGTATATATTTTATGCGATAATGCCAGAAAAATTAGAGTAACTGTTGCTCCCTTTTGCAAACTCTGAACTAATTAATAGCTACCTTTGATTTATTATACCACAGCAGTAGCGTCCCTTGTCAAACTGAGCAATGTTTGATGAGTACCAACCTATGTTTAACCTCCCAAATGGATAAGTGACTCATTATGGTTGCAGGCACTGTTTTTTTTATATATATTCGTTATAGATTATACTACAATGATAGTCATATCAACAGAAATGTCTTAAACAACGGGAATTGTATTTCCTTTCTCTAATTGAGAAGTCGTAAATGATTTTGTACGTTTCCAGATATTTGTTTTTGACATTATTTTTCTGAAATAAAATTAGAAGTCAAATAATTTGTTGTAGGTTTTATTCATATTTCTTGTTTCACCAAAGATTAAGATTAATAGTCAATCTTTTATTTAAAAGGAAAGAAAGAAAAAAGACGATTGTCAAAATAGCAGATGGTTTAAAAATTCTGACAAAGCTGATAACAACAGCAACAAAAAATGTTCGGCTGGAGAAAAAAAAAATGTTGGTGACTGTACGCCCCAAACAAAACCCACTGTGTTTGGCGTGCACTTTACCTTTTCGTTATCACTTTATGACATAACATAAGCTGGTAAATATGCATTATCCACATCAGTGCAAAGGCAAGAAAGTGCATAAACTCTGCACCGCGAACATGTATTTATACAGCACTCTATTTGTAATGCCATATTATAAGTAACACATATGTATTTGTACAGCACTCTACTTGTAATGCCATATTATAAGTAACACATATGTATTTGTACAGCACTCTACTTGTAATGCCATATTATAAGTAACACATATGTATTTGTACAGCACTCTACTTGTAATGCCATATTATAAGTAACACGTATGTAAGCAGTTTTAAACATATACGAGCTTGTTGTTGTGTTTATAAAGTAGATTGCCCGGATGTTTAAACTTTATGAGGCAGCGATCGAAAAGTTCATCTAATTTTCACGTGAAGAAATTTAAGCGTCTGACAGACACAAATGAATTTTTGATTAAAGTTTTATTTTATTTTGCTTTTATAAACTTTAATATATTCTTTAACTTTTGTAAACACATACTAACATAAAAAAAATCTGTATATGTCAATTTAGATACATAGATGGATAGATAGATAGATAGATAGATAGGTAGGTAGGTAGGTAGGTAGCTTGGTAGGTATGTAGGTAGATAGGATGGGTGGTTGGGCGGGTGGATAGATGGGATGGACGTGAGGGCGAGAGGTCAGACAGACAGAGATACATACAGAGAGAGAGAGAGAGAGAGAGAGAGAGAGAGAGAGAGAGAGAGAGAGAGAGAGAGAGAGAGAGAGAGAGAGGTCATTGACAGTATATACACGGAGAGTGTGTCTCTGAAATGATGTTTAAAATATTCTGCAGATATTTTACAGTTCATTTCGTACACACAAAAGTGAGAGAGGCAGTGAAGAATCATTATAGTCCTATATTGATGTAATTCCTAAGATGTTAGAGAATATACATTGCCGCAGTTCGTTTGCTATATTTTCGAGTCAAATATTCAATTTCTTTACAAGGACAAATCGGCAAACTCTTAAAAACATTAGTACAAGTTTTGCCTAATATAGCTGCAGATAAAATATCTAGTAGAAAGTTAATTACAATGTCGATTTTTTCGTTAAATGAAAGATTTCAGCCCAGGTTATAGTGTTTAAGAAGCTTACAATACACAGACAGCAGTACATTTTACAGCAGAACACCTAACAACATTACACCTTACAGAAGAACACTTATGACTGTACACCTTCTAGCAGTAAACATTATATCAAAACACCTTACAACAGTACTCAGGATAGAAGAACACCTTACAACAGTACATTACTGAAGAACACCTTACAGCAGTTTACATTACAGAAGTAAACTCATGACAGTTCACTTTATCGCAGAACACTTACAAAACTACACCTACTGAAAAACGCCTTACAGCAGTACACACCAGCAGAATACCCCTTCCAAAAGTACACTTTACAACAATACACCTTATAGCAGAACACTTACAGCAGTACACATTATACCAGAACATCTCACAACAGAATACTTTACAGAGTACAGCTCATATCAGTACACCTTCTATGAGTACACTTAGAACAGAACACAAGAGCAAACTTCACAAAAAACTTACAATATTACTACGTATAACAAAACACTTGCAACAGTACACCTTACAGCAGAACACTTGCAATAGTACACACTACAGCTGAGAACTTGCAATAGTACACCTTACAGCAGAACACTTGCAACATACACTTTACAGCAGAACACCTGCAACATTACACTTTACAGCAGAACACTTGCAACAGTTCACTTTACAGCAGAACACTTGCAACATACACTTTACAGCAGAACACCAGCAACAGTACACCTTACAGCAGAACACTTGCAACAGTACACTTTACAGCAGAACACTTGCAACCGTACACCTCACAGCACAACACTTACAAAAGTACACTTTACAGCAGAACACCTTACAGCAGTACACATCACAAGAAAGCACCTTTCAACAGTACACCTTACAGCAGAACATTTGCAACAGTACACATCACAAGAAAGCACCTTTCAACAGTACACCTTACAGCAGTACACATCACAAGAAAGCACCTTTCAACAGTACACCTTATAGCAGTACACATCACAAGAAAGCACCTTTCAACAGTACACCTTACAGCAGTACACATCACAAGAAAACACCTTTCAACAGTACACCTTACAGCAGTACACATCACAAGAAAACACCTTACAACAGTACACCTTACAGCACTCTACCTTAGTAACATATCTGACACCGACGGTATCATTTGGTACGTACCGTTTCGCTAACGTAGCGCAGTTCCTGAGTTGGAAAGCGCGAATCCAAACGCATTCAATCGTGCACTTCAACTGCAGTTAATAGGACACTCAAACTTTAATTTGTGATGAATAAAGAGGAATGTGCTACGTTCATTTCAGTGGAACTCTGTGAATTAGTGAAGAAGATCCTTTTAGGTATTCCAACCAAATGCCAGACAGTTGTACACTAAAATAAAACATTGCGTGTTTGTGTGTGTGTGTGTGTGTGTGTGTGTGTGTGTGTGTAACAGGAATAATTGTAAAACATAAGCATTTACAATATAGAGATAAATGTAAAAACCATCAGACGAATGGCACTGTACTGAGACAGTCGTTTCTACTAATATTTATTTTGCACGCAAACAAGGGTTTCCGCATATGTGTGTGTGCGCGCACGTGCATGCGTGCATAATCGCCTTGCCATTTTCTCCTGGAGACTACTTACACATGGCTGGAATCACTAGTTGCGAAATGGGCCAGCACGGTTAGTGCCGAGAACTGTGGATCGATACTGGTCTGTTGCGGGAGTCAGGAAAATCTAAAAGACATGGGGATTCGATATTTTTACGCACAATCTACTGGCAGAAATAATTAGAACCAAAATTATTTATTGCCGCCGTTCTTTCTCTTTGTTGTTTACATTTTGTGTATCATATTATCACTCTTTCACTCTGACTCCCTCTCTGAATCTCTCTCTCTCTCTCTCTCTCATTCATTAATTTTTTCTATGAGCACTACATAATGTATACCTTAACATCTATTTATCTATCTACCTATCTATCTATTTATCTATCTATCTATCTATCTATCTATCTATCTATCTATCTATCTATCTATCTATCAATCTATCTATCTATCTATCTATCTTTCTGTCTGCGTGTCTGTCTGTGTGCAAGCACATACACACGTTTGGACACACACACGCTCATACACACACATACACACACAATTTTAGTGGAGATGTTATCGCATTCAAAGATATACGAAATTAAATTCATCTATAGTTCCTAATATTTTACAAGCGGGATACTAAAAGTATATGCATTGTACTGTTTGGTTGTTTGGTTGTTCATGAAATATTTCTCTCACACATATTATATTTTTGCAACGTGTATGCATGTGTGTACACATTTACTTTCAGTATTGTCTCTTCCTCTATAAGTAGTTACAGGTCTTTCATTTATATCCGCATATCCGTAGAACTGCTTTATATTTATAATTTATACACTGATCCATCGTCCGCCTGCTTCGAACTACACAAATCTATATACACTTACTTTTCTTAAATTGATTGTTTCTGAATGACATCATGTCCATATGCTCACAAATTTGTAAATCGTTATATATTTTTGCTAAGAATGTCTAATCTATGCGTCTCACTTCATGTTTCAGGAATGAAAGTTGACCAGTTTCAAGGTATTCCGAACGTACTAGAAGTCACCTGCTCAGGAAATGCGCTTCCTTCCAATGTGGAACTGATGTCTATGGCCATGTTTAAAGTGATTTACAAGGAAAATAGTGGGACCTTTGAGTACAAGGTTTTAGCCTCGCTGAACTTTGGAATGGTCAAATGTTTTACCTCCGACACCTTCAGCTCGTGTGAAATAACGGACAAGAACTCGCGTAGTACAACACTCAAGACACTCATTTTGGATCTTGACGAGGGAAACACTCGAACGTATGCCTGTAACGTCACGGTTTTCGAGCCTGGAGGAGCGACACGTATTGTTACCTGGCGGAAGACAGCTTTCGCAAGGAGTAAGAATGACAATAATTAATTTGTAAGAATCTACCCCCTACCCAATCCTTTGGTTAGTTTGTATTTAAAAGTACGAAGTTAGTTTACACTTATACTCCGTTTACAGCTGACTATTTAACAAATAAACTGTAATAACAATACTGCCATCACTTTCTACCCTGTTGTGCTGGTTCAACTGTGCTCTACATATGTTTTTTGTAAACTCAGTCTTTGTACAAAACCTGTATAACCTTAGACAACATGTATGGCATTCACTGTCTTTTGTTATGCGTATCATTTTGTACAACTACTATTTCTTTTCTCTGGTATAACCTTACTCTCTTTCTCTCGCTCTCTCTCTAAATTACTATTACATGTTTGAGTTCTGAGCTTTAATCTGATTACAGGAAACATTTGAGGGCGTGGCCGACAGTGGTATTTTTAAAATGTATGTCAAAGCCAGCCGTTTTTTATTTTATTTTCGCCCAGCGACAATATTCATTATTTGGCAGATTTGTTTCCTTTCGTTTTCCAGAAGAGAACTGAACCGTTTAAACATTGGTTTTCTTTTCCTTTTCCAAAGAAACTACTTTTTTCCTATTGATGAAGGTTTGACTCTTTGGCGTTTTCTAGGCTGCCACTGTTTAGCTAGTTGCACGGTAATAAAATTATGAAGCAGGGGCAGCAACTCGAAATATTTTCTTTCCTACAGTCCAACAAAGGGAGGAAACCGGTCACCTCTTCCTGTGCTTTGTAGCGTTAGTTTGTTCACAGCTTTCGTCCTCGAACAGAAACAGTCAGATTGTCGTCAAGTCTCTTCTATGGTTCAAGATGTTGGCGAATATACTGACTTTGATGATTATCCATTCTACCGTCATGGGCACCAAAGCACAAAAACACAATGGCGGTAAGTTTACGCTTAAAAACAGTGCACTTCGATTGCCAATTGACACCGTTGATGTTTGATCTGAGCGCGATACACGAGATTCAATTTCCATTCCGTGCCTGCATTAAATTGGTTCCTCAGGTCTAGGGTAGAATTTGCACACGACACGCTACCGTTCTAAGCAGTGAAGGGAGAGGACGCCATTGAATAGATATTGATGGAGTCTTTGGCTCAAGGGGTATTAAAACTGATAAGGAAAGAAGTCTGGTAGCGGTGGATGTTGTTTACTGCTAGTGGAGTATGATGCTTTATGTCGGCAGGAATTCAATACAGAGGCTGTATATTATTTATTTGTTTTACTTAATTCTTTCTAACATATTTCAACAGTATGTATTTAAGATTGCACATGTACAAAATCTCATCTCAGGTCATAATTAATAGTACTTTATTTCTGGAAAATATATCATTATTCAGTACAAGATTGTAATGAATGTAACTATGTAAGTTTATCTGTATATGTTAGAATAAATAGGTAGATAGATAGATAAATAGATAGATAGATAGATAGATAGATAGGTAGGTAGGTAGGTAGGTAAGTAGGTAGATAGATAGATAGATAGATAGATAGATAGATAGATAGACAGACAGACAGATAGATAGATAGATAGATAGATAGATAGATAGATAGATAGATAGATAGATAGATAGATAGATTGATAGATTCATATTTTAAAATATTGTACATTAGAAGAAAAATTCATTATACAAATATTTCCCGCTGTAAACTAAACTTCATTTGTCTATTCAGCTACTTCACTTCGATATTAGATAAGCCATCACCAAAACGAAGTACTAGTGCTACACTGTTGTCGGTATGCGTTAGCAATTTCAACCGTGTTTCTGTAGAGGCTAAAAGATTACTTGCATTATAAAAGATGTTATTACTTTTTCAACAATCATATAACGTTACGTGACTAAATTTGGACGCTCACCATTCCCTATTGTTGTGACGTAGTGTTAGATTTTGACATTCAGTGTCGAAGTATCTGCAAGTTGTCTATGTATAAATAAATATGTCTGTATTTTTTGTTTGTGCGCGCGAGTGAGAGCGTTTACGATCATATTTGTGAACACAACTATTTAAAACATCAAACCTAAGTCGCGTTCGAGTGTTTGCTAGAGAGACCAGTAATGCAAAAGAAAAAGACAGTCGAGTATAATGTTTGATAGAGAGACCAGTAATGCAAAAGAAAAAGACAGTCGAGTATGGATGTTTGATAAGAAGGCGAGTAATACAGACAGTCAAGTGTGAATGTTTGATAGAGCGATGCGAAAGAAAAAGACAGTCGAGTATGAATGTTTGATAGGGAGGCGAGTAATACAGACAGTCAAGTATGAATGTTTGATAGAGCTATGCGAAAGAAAAAGACAGTCGAGTATGAATGTTTGATAGAGAGACCGGTAACGTGAAAAGACAGTCGTGTGTGATGATGTTCACTTCGGTACGATAGGACAGCTGGCCTCGGAATATATTGAATGATATCGACCTCGACCAATAAGAGACCCGTCAGGTAAACAATTAACAAGACAACAATAACGGGACCAAATGAAATAATCAGTAGGTACAGCACACTGCTCCATTCATGTAAAAATAAACTGTCACAGACATAAAATGCAAAAGAAGACGATATTGTGGTTATAGGGCTTTTGATATTTAGACCATATGTTGAATACAATTCAAATCGCGTTAGTACAGACATTATACTGCCACACACGACAAGTGACTTCGTGTATGACATTAAAGGCAATTAGATGTTAACGTAATTGTATACGCAATTAACTATCATTTACTATCGAGTATAGAAATAAAGAGACTGTGTAAATAGTCAGATGCATCATTATATAAATAACTTTATTTTATTTACTTTGTAAGATGCAAAAATAAGTGATGGTATAGACTATAGACTATGCACAGTCCCTATGTACACATGTTAGAAGGAATTAATTTAGCTTAACGTTCATACAACACAAATAGTAATGAAGTGAAGTGATAGCATATATGAAAGACAGAAATATTAATAAGTAAGCAGTATTTACATGAAATGTCATTGCAATGAAAATAGTTAACAGGAATACGTGACGTTTGAATGATATGACAGATATGGATTTCAAAACCTACTTCTGCAAGTAGACACTTGCATTGGTTTAGTGACACGGAAATAGTAAACGGGGATATTTCACTTTACACTTAGGCATGAAATGTTAAACACACAAAGATAGTTAAAGCTGCATTGATAAAAAAGAGATGGGGCAAAATGCGACTTTGAACAAAAAGGAAGCCTTTAACATAGAAGCTAAGTAAAAGAGGAGCATAGTTGCAATCATACAGAAACAGCAATCAGGATACGCACAACTTTGAAAGACGTGAAGTTAAGCCTAAACCCGCATAAATCCAGAAATAGTAACCCGAAATAGCAGACAGGAAAACATGGACTTAGACAAAGACGTAGATGCCTTTAGACTAAGTTTAGAGTTTGGTGGCCTGTAAACAATACGTAGAGTGTAATAGAAAAATACACTAGAAAATATCACACAAGTGAAATATAGAGACAATTTGTTTGAAAGACAGTCGTGTAATATGTATTTATACTATATTTATACGTATAGATTAAACAGTATTGAGCCGACATAAAATACCAGCAAGGAAGCAAAGGATTATACTTGCACTGAAGCAGAACAGTAAAGGGAGATAATGCGGTAGTGCGAATATATTCTGGAGTTCCTTTCCCTCCTACAGTGGTTTTCAAATACTGGAACATTGATTTTATTTAGGTTTTTGTTTGTTAGTTTATATTTTTTTCGATGCCTGATAATAATAAAGTGATAACCCAAAGTGTGATATTTGTACACTTTGTCGGGCGTTGTCGTAAGCACGCTACTTTCATTTGCAGGATTGACTGTCCGCGAATTTGAAGGCATTTCTTCAGTTCTAGAGGTGGTATGTTCCGGCAGGACTTTGAAAATGAACAGTGACTTACTGACAATAACATTGCATGCCTCTATGGACAATGATGTCATAGCTTCTCTGAACCTGAGAAAGCTCAAATGCCAATCCTCATACCTGTTCACCTCTTGTCATATGGATGAAAGTGATTCAAGGAAAACACTCCTGCGTGTGCTAGTTCTTGACTTGGCTGATGGCGAACGAAGGCGATTAAGTTGTACAGTAGGGTTTGAGACTGCAGGGTGGATCCACTCCGAAAAATGGTCTTTGGATATTCAAAGGAACAGTAAGTTTTCGTATCACGTGACAAGAACATATCGCGTGTATGATTACATCGCCTTCGATTGTCTTGCTCCTTCTGGCAAAATTGTTTACATTTTACTCATTTCATTTGTTTGTATTTTCGTGATTGTATACTTTATTTCCATAATGCTTACTTAACGCTTTGTCAGAGGTCTTGAGTGAAATAGATATTTATATATATTTTGCCTTAGAATTAAATAGTTGATGCAAAATGTTTTTTTCAACCTACCACTACTTTAAAATTTGTGTTTTCTCATATTATCTAACTTCTTTGTGAAACAATGTTTGTTTATTGTGCATACTAATGCTTACTTTATAAATAAACTCCCAACGCCACATTTATTTTCTTAATTTTTCCTGCGCTGCAGTCTGCGACTAAACCTTCTAGCATTTTTGCAAATACCGCAGTTAAAGCTAGATTCAAGGGAAATAATTGCGTTGCCCTTCATTCTTAATGAGAAAGGGGGATAATTCAGCATTTCCCTCCAAAAGCGCTGTACTGTGAGAAGTATGTGTAATATTTCTCGCTGGATCGGATGAAGACTACAAGCGCTTTGATCGCCATAACCGAAAGGCAGACGGACAGAGATGCTTGTGAACATGCGATTACCGTTACTTCTCCTCGTCCAACAATTCTGCCTCGTGGAAGGCAAAACCGGTAAGATGTCAGTATGACGGTACGTGTACTTAATTTGTGCTCGATTTTCGAGGCTTGAATGCTGTTTGGTTCATCGTGTTTATTCATGCATTCATGGGGACTCTGGCATTCGATGAGTTTACAATAGCACCTAGCACTATTTTTTAAAAAAATGTATAGGCCTATTATATATATTGTCTGGATTTATCCGTCTCGGGATTTCGCGACTAACATAGAGATGGAAATTAATTGCATCGTCGACCTTATTTCATTCTTTTTTTTTTTTGACGCTGTCTTCGTGCTGGTTAAAATGTCTTCATCAATTTTGTACGCAACTTAATTTTGTTTGACATATGCCGGAATTATGGATGCAGAATGCAAGAAATATCTATCGTTTATTGAACTGACGTTCCATTGGCTGTATGTGAGCATTTGCCAGCGTATGCTTACAATGTACGCTTGTGTGTGTGATTGTGTTTATGTAAAAACTGGACATGTGTGGCTTTCCTTACGTGTGCTCCTTTGTTTATGGTTCAGACATACCTAGATTTAAAATGGTAACGGGTTTATAGGCGAGCACCGACATATGATGAGATGTTTCTTTCTTTTTCTTTCTCCTATCATTTATAAACGAGATTACATTTTATTTTACAGGGTTACAGTTTGAACTGTTCAACAAAATTCCATCCGTTATTATGGTTAAATGCTCTGGGGACGCACTGGAACATAATACGGTACTTCTAACAATGGTTCTTTATTGCATGAAAGGCCAGGCTAAACATACGCTTGCATCTGTAAGTATTGTTCAAGATAGGTGTCTAACTGCCGACAGTTTTTCCTCGTGCACAGTAGTCGAACGTGACTCGAGGAAAACGACACTGAAATCTTTGGTTGTCGATCTACCCTATCAGGAATCACGAACTTGCGGGTGTACGGTCGGATATGAAGCCAACGGGTGGACACAGAGTGTATCTTGGTTTGTTGAAGTGCGAAGAAACAGTAAGTTAACCGTTATCTTTTTGCTGTGCTGTAAAATTTATCACGTAATGACATGGGATTGAGAAAAGAAACAAACAATATGTGAATGCATTTATTACTTCGCAAAAGCTGCAAAATCCATACTGCATTATATAGAATGGTCAGTGAAATGCTGTGTAAGGTTTCACTTCTTATAACTATGCTTTTTACAATGTATTTCATGCTATTTTTGTCAAAGAACGTGCCAACCCCGTCCTGCCAAGTGTTTACCCATTGTTTTTATAACGCTTTCATAACGCATTGAAACCGTGGCATGTGGTAAATGTGCTGGCTGTGAGCCGGTCCTGTTCGGTTAATCCCATTGTAATGCTCGATGGTTTAGTGACGCTTTGAACAGAGGAGGCCGAATGCCAGCGATAGACACTGCTGCAAAATCAATATTTAAATTTATTTTCAGATAAAAACAAGATTAATACATATTCTGGTAATTTTTAATTGACAATCTCTGTTAACATCGAGTCGTGGTCAACATAAATTCTAGAATATCTCTCGAAGTCAATTGAAGCCATATAAAATAATATGATGCTTTTCTACTAGAGAAAAACAAAATAAGCAAATTTTACATTCTCTAGTAGAAAAGCATCATATTATTTTCGTATAACGGCGTATATTTGCTAGCAGTAGCAAATTCAATAACTAATCTGAGCGTTAATTATATGATGGTAAATTATGTGTTGGTCGATATATAAATTATTAATTTCACCCTGTTAGATATTAGTTAATTTATATTTGCAATGACACAGATAAGTCAATATTATTAATCTGAACTGTTTGAAAATTGTTAAAATTTTCGAAAGGTAATGCTCCAGTAATGAAATGAATAATTGTTAAGTTATTGGTAATACTTCAGTAATGAAATGAATAATTGTTAAGATAGACAAAACTCCCGTAATATTCTTAGTAAGTAATTATATTGGTAATGAGCCAGTAATAATCGGAAACAGCTCCAGAAATAAATTGGATTATTGTTGAGATTTGTAATGTTCCTGTAATACATTGGATCAATTGGGTCACGTAATATCCGAAAATGAAGGTGACCAATATTTAGTCTCATATTGTTCAGAAATAATCTTGGTCAGTATTAGATTAGTAGGGTTGGTCTAACACAAGCTGGAACTCTCCACCCCCACACTAAAACCGACCGATTGTAGTCTGGCAAAAGTCCAGAAGTAATTATGAATATTATGAAGAATGGCGAATTTTAAAAGATTAATGTGAGGAATATAAAATAAACGGCAATGTGACTTATGTATACCTGACTTTTGCCTTGATTGGCGAATCTTCAGCGGTACAATTCATAAGTGTTCATTTAGGTAACCCTATTAATGATTAGGTTAGTAACTACGGCCGCTGATTAGTATCTAAATTAATTCTTGCAAAATCCCATTGGTAATTATGATTAGTGTTACGGCCTCAAAATCTTCATCGATATACTTGATCATTATTAACGTTGGCCACTTTCACATGAAGGCTTCGATTGGTGTTAATGGCTATTCAGTTCTGCTAAGTTTCGACTGGAGATTTGGGGCTGGAGGTCATTTAGATACAGTTTTGATCGCAATAAAGTCTGTTCATTTCCGTTTGCAGGCATCTTTCATTTGATTTTCCAGGTTGGCAATCTATTGGATGCAAGCCTGATTAATATTAAACCTACTAATATTCAATTATACACTTGATCTGTAGGCTGGCAATGTTTGGGATGCAAAACTGATTACAGTTAAACCTGCTAATTTTCAATTCTCTGGAAGCAAGATTCATCACAATAAAAATTCTACTTCTCGATTGCTGACTTCATCTAGAGGATGGTAATTGTCTTAGAGCAATCTTGTTCACAATGAAATCTGTTCATTCTTGACAGTACTCTTCGTCTTAATCTTGATCACTTCTAAGGTTGCTAGTTCTCATCTGTAGAATTATCTTGAGTGGTAGCAATCTTTCAGCAGTAATCACGCTCAAGGTAAAGGCTGAAACAATGCTCAACTCCATCCGTGAAGAGAGAATGGTGTAAAATACTGTTTGTAAAAATAAGTGCGCATCAGAAAACACTAGTGCCAAAGAAGTCTGATTGGTAAACGTGTAGCACAGACTGGAGACATTACAGACCAGCAAAATAAAAGAGGAATTCAAGAAGTTCACTAGTAGAGATATCTAAAAAAATATGTATTCTTGAAATCGAGACACACTCTCTCTCTCTCTCTCTCTCTCTCTCTCTCTCTCTCTCTCTCTCTCTCTCTCTCTCTCTCTCTCTCTCTCTCTCTCTCTCTCTCTCTCTCTCTCACACACACACACACACACACACACACACACACACACACACACACACATACACATACACACACAAGCACACATACGTGCGCGCGCGATTAATATCATTACTTTTTCTTGTATGTACAGAAAAAACCGTTTTGTGTTTGTCGAAGAGGCTTTATTTCTCCAAATTATGTTATACCCAGTAATTATCACAATATTTGACTTATACTTTGCATTTATTATTACCAGTACAGTGTGTTCATTGTCCGCTCTCTTGCTTAATCAAGTGTGATTATGAATAGAGACAATATTATTAAGTTTTGTTTACAATTCTGTTAATATTAAGCGGTTTCTGAGTTTTTGGAGACACTAATAATTGTGTCAATATGAGCAAAGTTACAAAGTAACATATGTATACAACTGTATAAAATTAGACGAAATATATGTATATTATTAAATCTATCTATTTATCTATCTATCTATCTATCTATCTATCTATCTATCTATTTATCTATCTGTCTGTCTGTCTGTCTGTCTATCTATCTATCTATCTATCTATCTGCGTGATCCCGTCCCCTTCACTTTACAGAGCAATTATTAATGTCTGTCACTCGGCCTCATTTTATGTGTCCATTCAGGGTCATTCAACCTTCCACTAACGCGTTGCGTACTCAAGTTAACCTTGTCTACTTATTTTAATCGACTTTCCTAATATTCCTCCAATATATTTGCGGGAGAACGTATTTAATTCGTCACCGGTGATCAGTTCTTGGGCAAGACATACATTTTCTCTAAGAGGGGAGAAAATGGCTCATGATGTATGATTGTATGTGTTTGTGCGTGTCTGTATTTTTACTTCTATTCGATTATGATTACATCTTTATGAGTTCGTATAGGCTCATTGTCATTGGCATCTGAATTTGAAAAGGCTGGAACTTCTTTCCTATTAAGTGCATATTCTATGTGTGTTTGTTCTTGTGCATGTTTATGCGCGCGCGCATATGTTCGTTGATGCATGTATGTACATAGAATTTTTTTTCAACTCGCTTCGGAATTTTAACTGATTGTTATATGCTCATTCGGTATTTCAAAAGCTAAGGAAATCGATAGAACTGCCTTTCTCTATTGCTGCACACACACACACACACAATTTAAATTGTTTATTTATGCCTGGAGATTACATTTTTTTTAAAAATCGTTTAACTAAGCAATTTTGAAATTTACAAAAGGTCTCAGCAGTCGATTGTATTAAGATATCTTTTAAATATTTAAATAAATTGCGTGCAATATATACTGCATTTATAAGACAAAATAAAGTGAATCAATCAATTCTACTTTCTGCATTAATACAATGTACTGGAAAGTCGAATATTTGGCTTGAGTCCCTCCGCTTGTCACATTGTCGCCTACGAGTAGATCTATAAATAACTCACTATTACAGTTATTTTCGTACGTAGAGGTGACCAGCGGCGTCGCTAACCTCATCAGACAGGAAATCATTAAGGGGAGTAACCAAGTCCGACTAGTTCTGATAGATAATCAAGGGAATCTACTCAACGTGACTTGGACTTCAATCATGTGTCGAAGTGATGTTCGATTGTGCAGCAGGCTTTATCTTACACCCGCCATACCTGTCAGATAGATAGGAGACTATGTACACGCATCTTTTCGCCCTTCCACTTGTCCTCTGCGGCTGCGCACACTTGTCCGAGATTTCCAATGGTAAGAATGTATTTTATACTTACGTAAACAGGCAAGCATGTTTTCTTTCTTTTCTTGGCATCCAGTACTCCTTGATAAACACTTGCGGATATGGTCAACATTTGATTTTGTGCCTTTGCAGTGTTGCTTACGTTCGTTAGGTGATTTTTACCTCCCCTGTGTGCCTTGTTTCTAGCCAGAGATACGCCGAACACTTTATTCACATAATGCGCCTAGTCAGTAGGCTTCTTTCAGCAACCTGATCTTTTTAACCTCCGCTACCCCCATTGATTTAGAAGTTTCAACGTATATACAAGTTTTCCATTAGCAGTTATTTTCTGTTTTGCCAGGCAGATGATTTTTACAAAATTAATCGTTGTGCCAGAGTGTTACCAGAATCAATACACGACACAGAGCTCTGTGCAGTAATCAAATATCATTTAACCTAATAACGATGACGGGTTCTCACGTCAAACTTCCTCAATAGATCTGGATCGATAAGTAACTGTCAGTAATATTTCAATATCTGTGTTCTCTTGGAAACAAGATGAATGCCTCTCCAGGGATCCTGAAATATAACAAACAGCGGTGTCAGACTTGCAGAAATCAGAAACTACTGGTTCGGGCGGATTATATCCTACGCAGAAAATACATCAGACATAACGCATTTACGTGCACAGAGAAAGTGAATGAGGGTTTCAAAGCTGCGTATGTTCGCGAAAGGTCTGAGGGGGTGGGGGTGGGTATGCGTTCGTCTGCGTGCGTGCATGTGGTGTGTGGGTGTGGGTGTATGAGTGTGTATTTGTGTGACACTAAAATGGAAGTTAGTAAAAATATATATTTCTTTGTTACACTCCTTCGGATGCTTTTTCATTCAAATTTTTAATAGTCTCGCCATAGTAACAATTAGCCGGAGATACTCGTTATGACTTAGCCTCGAACTGAATTATTACAGGGCTGCACGTGAAATCTTTCTTCAATGTGCCCTCCATTTTGGAATTGGAATGCGCAGCCGAGGCCTTGCAGTCTTCGGGTGACGTGCTTTCCATGACTCTCCACACGTCACAGAAAACGCCAATTGCATATGTCAACATCGGCAAGGGCACCTGCAACGCGTACGACAGCTTTTCGTCGTGCGTCATCGTTGAGAATGATTCGAAGAAAACGCGATTGAAAACGTTGATACCCAGTGTAGCAGAAAATGAGTCACGTGACTACGGCTGCACTGTCGCTTTCGAAACAGGCGGATGGACAAAGAGTTTATCTTGGTCCATCAGCGTAACGAGAAATAGTGAGTAAATAGCGTTAGTTATTGTTCCGTTTGCACTCCAGTCGATGTGCGGTTTTCTGTGTTTCTTTAAACATTACGTATGTGTTATGGGGTTTAAATATTTAGTTTCGTTGTAGCCATCCATTTTTGTATTTTAAAAGAAAAGTATGTCAAAGAGTCCCTTCTACACCCCCACCCCACCCCTTGTTTACTTTTAAAATCACTATAAACAAATTATTATGAAATAAATAAATTTTTATTTAAAATAAAAATATCATTTATGTACTTATAATTTGTTTTCGTTTATTTTGAACTGTTCCAGTAAACTTAGTCCTTATTCATTGCAACGTAGCCATGACAACAGTAGATAAAGCTTCTAATGCTTTTCGTAACACAACGCATTATTCTTCCAAATATCGGCCGTATGTAATGCACTAGTAAAGACAATTCTTCTTTCTCTGTGTCGACCGTTTAAGCTCTCAAATCCTCTGCCATTAGATAATTTGCTTTTAGTTCTGTTAGGAAATTGTAACAGCTCACTTGTGCTACCGAATGTGAATACATTCCAGGAATATCTGGTATAATAAAATTTGGTACGGTATATACAGCAACTCTGTGTTTAATATTCGGCAAAGATTGTATTAATTTACGATTTAAGGCGCTAGATTTAAAATAAAATAAAATATAGTTGGTCTTTTCATTAATGCATTATCTGATTGAATTGAAATTTTCCTTTATTTGTCAGGACATATTTGTTTGCAATATTAACGTATTGTTTTTAACCAGTTGCATCTTCATCGTCGTCATCATCATAAGCAACACCAATCCGTACCATATCCATATAAACCAATTAAGTTTTCATTATGGTCTTTAATCCTCATTAACATTTATTATTACTCTCTATGTTGTATACATTCTTATATTTTCCTGGTTCATCACTCTATCACACTTTCCAGATTCACCACCGTCGTCATTTTCAAATGTATCAGATTCCTAACTGTATTCTTTCTTTATTTATTATTACCGCACCAATGTTAAACTAATTTTTCGTCTCCAAACTATTTTATACCTCTCATCATCGTAATTATTTCAATTTTTATTTGTGCAATTAACAATTTTTCTGACCTTATCACATGTAGCGTATCCGTTTCTGGCCTCTTCGCCTTCGGCCTCAATAATTTCATTAATAATGTCCGCCGCCTTCAATTATTTCGAGTCGCATTTTTTCCCCTTTACTGTCCTTTCTACTATGGATTTCCGATACACCAGAAAACGCTCTCCACCCTTTCATTCACACACATACACACACACACACACACACACACACACACACACACACACACACACACACGCACACAGACACAACGCACACATACGTTCGATGTTCCTATTGGACGATTTTCTTTGCGATAAGTCATAAAATTACTCATTTGGTTATTCCAGCAATCGCTCTGTGTGTGTGTGTGTGTGTGTGTGTGTGTGTGTGTGTGTGTGTGTGTGTGTGTGTGTGTGTGTGTGTGTGTGTGTGTGTGTGTGTGCGTGTGTGTGCACGTATGCACGCTTATGTGCGTGTCAGGAAAGGGAACTCTTGCTCAGTGCGGTTATTTTTCTGCGATACAAGTTCGCGGGTTGTTCGCTCAGAATAGAAAGTGTTGCTTGGACACGAATTGCTTGACAATTCTCCTATAGAAGGAGCAGATTAAAGATAAATGTTTTTAAGTCTCGTTCGTAGACTTCTCTTTGTCCACTGTAACGTTGACTGATTTGTGCTTACGTCAAAACGATCTAACTTTATTACACATTTGAATGTGTAACGATACCTACTTTTCTTAATATAGACTCAGTGACTAAACAGAATCACTAAAAATAATCACACGTCATTTTTTTATGATAAGAAATTGTATTTGTATTAGAAATACGACTTCTAATCCTTAATGCATTTAACAAATGGTCATGTTATGGTAACGACTGCTGAAGAACTATAAATAGATCAATTTTGCTACAGAATAAAGCAAAAAATAAAGTTAATCTGCGTGTGTGGTGTACAGTGCGTGAGTGTGTGCATGTGAGTGCGTGTGTTTGTGTGAGAGCAAATGTGTGTATGTGTTTATTGTACGCGTATATGAATAAATGGAAAAGAAGACTGTGCGTGTGTGTGTGGGGGGGGCGGGGAGGCACATGACGGAAAGATTGAGGTAAAGAGGAATAAAAACAGAGGGAGGAGACAGAGAAGTAGAGATGGAAACGGGGGGAGGGAGACGCAGAGAGAAAGTGTGGATGGAGAGAGAGCGAATGGAAGAAAGAAACAACAATAAATATGTTAAGTTTCTACAGTTGCATTGTAAAGCATACTAAATAATTCAATTGTTTCAATTAAAAAGCAAGAATTCTCTCGCGCACAGAAAATAAATAATTAATTACATTGGTCTGTGTTGATTGTGATTGACTTTGTTGACAGTCAGATATTGAAGTTGTTTGATCAAGACGGTAGCAAGCTATTGATTTTGTTTGACCTCAGATGTAGCATAATATTGATTGTGATATTATGACAGGTTTCCTTTCTCCCCCCCACTAGCATGACAGCGATCGATAGTTGGCTAAGAACGTGAAGAGAATTTGCTTAAGACAACAAATTTTCGTCTCCAGTCGTCAAAGCAGAACACCTACACTCAAAATCTGTAAGCACACTTGAGCATACAACGATCATGCATTGATACTTATGCATTCAATCTGCGCATGCACTGGCATACAAAAGCATAACTAATACCCTGCAATATAGTGTGTGTGTGTGTGTGTGTGTGTGTGTGTGTGTGTGTGTGTGTGTGTATGTGTGTGTGTGTGCGAGCGAGCGCGCGCGCCCGCTCCAAAGTCACTACATTATAGGATATGTTTGACCATTATAAAAAAAAAAATTGCATTTTAACACAGTTTTCAAGTTTTAAATACGTACATTAATACGTTACATAAAAACATGTAATACAGCAATTCACAGTTCATTTCGTTGACAGACTTATAGACAGACAGCAGAATGCAAAGCAGAAAAAAATACCTAAAATATTGGGCCAGCTTGTATGTCCAGATGATTTGAGTTAATGTCACAACATTGTTATTTTTCGCTGTCTATGCCGTAAGATAATTTACTATTGTTCTCTTGTGTACAGTGTTTAGCGCCATTGTGTTGTACGGAATAAATACGTGCACAGTGTTTAGCGCCATTGTGTTGTGCGGAATAAATACATGCACAGTGTTTAGCGCCAGTGTTTTGTGCGGAATAAATACATACACAGTGTTTAGCGCTAGTGTGTTGTGCTGAATAAATACATGCAAAGCGTTTAGCGCCAGTGTTTTGTGCGGAATAAATACATGCACAGTGTTTAGCGCCAGTGTGTTGTGCGGAATAAATACGCGCACAGTGTATAGCGCTAGTGTGTTGTGCGGAATATATACGTGCACAGTGTTTAGCGCCAGTGTTTTATGCGGAATAAATATATGCACAGTGTTTAGCGCCAGTGTATTGTGCGGAATAAATACGCGCACAGTGTTTAACGCCAGTGTGTTGTTCGGAATAAATACACTCACAATGTTTAGCGCCAGTGTGTTGTGCGGAATAAATACGCGCACAGTGTTTAACGCCAGTGTGTTGTTCGGAATAAATACACGCACAGTGTTTAGCGCTAGTGTGTGGTGCGGAATAAATACGCGCACAGTGTTTAGCGCTAGTGTGTTGTGCGGAATAAATACGCGAGTAAAGCATGCACCGACAGCTACATTCGGCTGCCACAATTCTGTAAAAGCAATGAGAAATGCTAAGGTATAAGGAATGCATCTGTACAGATAGAACAACTTTTGTGACAAACCTTTAAACTACAACTAACCATGTTAGATTCATTAGCGACTGTTTTAATCAACACATTACTGTTCACTGTTTTAGATCCGGCATTGGATGTTTCTCACATCTGTTTTTATTCATAGTTTCGAATTGTCAATAATGATGATTATCATTATTATCATCATGGCGGTAGGAGATGTATCCAGTAGCAGGCATTAATTAATGTAGTATCAATCGTTGTATTATGTATTAGGCTTTAGAAGTTAGAAGTTTAGAAGTTTAAACCGTACCTTTCTGCTCAAATCATTCGCCATCTTCAGTATATTTTCTCCCCGGATATCTACGTCTTCTTATTACTGTACGGGAGTGTAGGCGTCCATTATTTGAAAATATTGTTTCTACGTCTTCTTATTACTGTAGGCGTCCATTATTATCTGTAAATGTTGAAAATACCATGTAGACACTCGCATTTCTTTAAAAAAGGCATTATTTTAAAATTAGTTTTAAAATTAGTTTTTAGTTTATGTTTCTTTTCTAAGACGTAGCAAAGGAATACTTCGAAGAAGCGCGAATCGTTAAGTATTGTTCTAGATATTCATGTTAATTTGTATACCTTTCCGCATAAGATCAAATAATTAAAACTTATTCAACTGTGTGCGAAAGCGTCAAACCCAGCAACAAAGAATTTGTGTTGTCTTACCGTTACGACGCATTGCGTTCCAGCAGCTCATTTATATTAAAGCGATATTTTTTATTTTTATTTTTGTATCTTGAGTCTGGACAGTGTACAAAACATTTTTCCATCAGAAAAGCCTCTGAATTGTATTCACAATACAAGCACAATAAACGGTTATTATTATTATTATTATTATTATTATTATTATTATTATTATTTCCAGCTGTTTGGTTGCTAGTTTTTACCTCTTTCCTGCTGAGTGTAGATAAATTCTTTACAAAATAATACAAATCATTTTTTTGCTTTCGAAATGTGCCACTAAGGGAAATAAGTCGGTCTACCACTGTTTGAACTGGAGTTATTCTACCCAGCTGTAGGTTCCAGTAACTAGTCTCACTTCAGCATTCGACAAGATGCCAACGGCTGCACACGCAAGATTGTGGTGGAATGGAAGATTGATTGTTTTTATCCTGGTGTCCATCACACTTGCAGTCGGACAAGCAACAACGGGTGAGTAGTGCCGTGGTCGATGTCTTAGTTTTTATGCAGTTTTTTCTGATACACATTTGTATATCCTTACGTGTACAATATACTCCTATGTTTCTACATTGGGAATGAAGATGAAATAGGATATAATTATGTATCGCGTACCGGGTTCACTGTTTTGCACACACGACACTTTTCTACTGAATTCTTCTCTCATGCTTTCCCCTGTACTTCATTCGTATTTAGAAACACTTTGTAAACTCTTTTGTTATTAGAACCGTAATCACTACTTATTACTAAGCACAAATCTTGAAACATTTTTAAAATATTTTATTTCTAAACTGGAGAAGACCAATAATTCATTATAGTAAAACACACTCTTCAACTCACTAATATAAGTTTGCCCAAACAATTCCGATTTGCCATTTTTACTTTCAGTTATCTCCTGTCTTCTTTTATTTTATATGGATAATGCCATTATCTCTAACCGGTTTTTATCTTGACATTCCCCACACACACACACACACACACACACTCACTTCTTCATTGCATGTCGTTGCCAGGACTGACGTCAAAGGACTTCAAAGGTTTCGTCGGAGTACAAGAAGTGATGTGCTCAGGGGAGATTTTGAGGAGTGACAGTGGTCTTCTGTCCATCATTTTGTACACATTGCATCCGAGATCGTTGCTGGCGTCGGCCAACTTCGCGACCAAAAAGTGTTTGACGACGAGCACGTTTGCATCCTGCGTCATAGACGAACACGACTCCCGGAAAACGCAGGTTCGTGCATTGATTGTGGACTTGAAAGAGGATTCGAGACAATTCGGGTGCAACGTCACGACTTTCACAAATATAGGTCAAGCGAACGCTGTCGTGTGGAATTTGTCCGTGAGCCAGAAAAGTGAGTATTAAGCAGTGAGAGGTGTTCCGTTTACTCACTAGATATCTCAAGGGCATGGATCTACCGCTGTTGGTACTTCATCCCCACCCCCTACACAAACACATACACACACACACACACACACACACACACACACACACACACACACACACACACACACACACACACACACACACACACACCGAGCGTAGATGGAAATTTCTTTTGGTTTTGTTAACCTTCAAGGATTATGTCATGTACATTAACGGGATTCTTGTTCGGTACCTCTTGCACGTTTTTATTCTACGCATAAACAAGTTCATGAATTCATTACTGTAATAAGCAACTAATGTTATCAGTTTTAAAGCGTTTTCGCTAGATTAATAGACGATAAATGTCTCTCCAATTTCTTTGTATCTCTTTTTAAAATAAAAATAAAAAAAACAATAAAAACTATATTTCACAAATCGTGATATCATTGTCAGTTTGTGATATCATTTGAACGCTTGGTGCCATTCTAAACGCTTAATGTCTTGGGCAATGTTTGACGGACTTGTAAACGGATTATAACCGTGGAAATTCAATGTTATTGGAAATATATTCGGGTATTTTTGTGAACGTCTCCTATCAGAAATGCAAGACATGCATGCACATGGATATTATTGAAAAGCGTTATATTTTGGAGAATAATTGATATTATTAGAAATACCTGATATCATTGGGAAAACATTATTGTTTTGTGAAAGTTGTATACATAAGTGTGTGTATTTGTGTGTGTGTGTGTGTGTGTGTGTGTGTGTGTGTGTGTGTGTGTGTGTGTGTGTGTGTGTGTGTGTGTGTGTGTGCGCGCGCGCGTGTATGTATGTAATTACAATGCCTGCATTTTTTAAAGTTTGATATTATGGTGGAGTAAATTTGCCTATCCCTATTTCTAGACTTAATTGATATATAATTTGTTAAATTGTCAAAAGGACTCGACATTGGGCACTCCCTTGTGATGATAGTTTTGTAAGTCTCACAGTTGGAATAAACAACATGGGTTGAGGATGCTATAAATTGTTGACGCATTCAAAACCAGTTCCAACTGGATGAGTAGTTTTTATTATCCAGTGGTTAAGACACACGAGACCAGCCAATAGCTGAGATCTAGAGTTTACCTGCTGTAGATAATTCTTTAGTACGTCAGCTGACATATGCGGTCAATGTGCTTCCAATCTGTATCTGCAGTTGCGCACCATAATGTCTGTACTTTCATATTAACAATGGTTGAAAAGGGTGGGGGCGGCAACTCATTTGTGGATTCCCACTTTTTTCAAACAAAATAAATTAACGGGATTGTCCACGCATACATGAATCCAATGCATCCGGTTGAGCTCACATTTACATGACCGAATATATATCCAATTCAATGCTATTTGCATATGTTTGTGAATTTGCTTGCTAATATTTTGGTATACCTGTAACAGTTTAAAATTTTTCATTCTAATGATGCCCAAAGAAGAGCAAGTTTTTGTTTCCTTCTCTTACATAGAACTGATTGTTTATTGTCTTATGCACTGCTATCTCTGACAGAAACATTTTGCACGTCAATACCAAATCTTTATGTCGGTTTCTGTGATCTCGTGAAACATTTTTCATTTGATATATTTGAGAATTTGATCATTTTGTCTCTACTAATCTGCTGGAACACGCTGTGTGTGTGCCTCCATTGACAAGAGTTACAGCTCGTGCCTGTGTATGTGTCTTCGTTGACAAGAGTGACAGCTCTTGTCTGTGTTTGTGCCTCTAATGTATGTGTGTACACACACACACACACACATGCTTACATGTACGCTAACGTGCAATCTCAAATTTAAAGTATAAGCAGCATAAATTGAATGTTCGCAAATAAAACGACACAATTTGTTTGATTTTTTTAATCTATTGCTAATGTAGCTTTTAACAAATGTAAAAATAACAATTCATTTTCTTTATTTTTCCCTCCGTGTCGATATACACACCCAACGACGACCTGGTCTTGTCCTCCGTGAACATAGCAAACACAGATTGCCTTTCATCTGCAAATAAATATTTCTACTGCCATATCTCGTAAATCGAGAGTCGGCACCTTGGTTCTAGACTCTGATCAAGGTGCACCCAGAATATACAACTATAGCATGACGGGCTTTATGGAGGCAGATCGAATCCCTCTCTTGGTCGTTAGTGCTGAAAAAAATCGAATAAGTAGCCGTGTCAGTGGTTCGATGACGCTTATAGTTCCGTGCGGATACACATCTGGGTTCCAAGTGTAAAACGAAAAACCAGCAATGTACATAGGATAGGTAAACGCACATACATATATGCACCCACATCCCTTATCGACCAAGTGAAATGGAATCTAGGTCAGTTACAGATAAGTTTAAACCCGTATGAAATGAACAATTCCCGTTCTTAGAATCGTGAAAGCAAAATTTAAACTTTCAGAGATTTGTATAATTGCATTTATTTTGGTGTTGAAAGTCAATATTTCTGAAATAAATCAGAGCTCTCGTTCATTTGCAAGACTGATTTCTTACCATAGCAACATAACGTGTGAGATTGGGAACTACAGTCGGACATACTGTCTTGCATTAAAAGCGTAGTTTAAAATTGAAACATGGCTATTGCAGTGCATATGACTACATAAACCAAAGGTATTCAATATTTTTTTATATTTCCCGAAAATACAAATTAAGAATAAAGTAGATTGCAAAGATTAAAGAGAAAACTTTCATCCGAAAGCACATACGGTACTATGCAGTGAGCATTTCCAAGAAGAGTATGAAATACAAAGCAGACGGTCTTTTCGGAGGCTAAATTATACATTAACAAATGTCTAAAAACTGTTGTAATGAGTTATTGAAACAGATCCTTCTTGTAGTTATAACTTTATATCTATTGATAACATGATTATTATTATGATTAATTAACTATTAATTAATCAACTGTCAAGGTATATCTGATACAAATAGATTGATTTTGTTTAATTATTTTACAATATCTGATATAATATTTATAAAAATCAACTGAATATATTGCTTCATATATTAAATATATACTCATCAAACCCTTATCATAATCCTTTAATCTGAATCTGTATGTATGCATTTTTATTACATCAGCAATTGCTTGTGCGTTAATTGCATCATAAAATATTACTTTATATACTGTAACGTTACTTTCAACACTATTCACAACATAAATGTATGTGACAACTTTTCTTGAATAGATAATCAAGTTACTCTAGCCACTACCACTAGTACCAGTCTTTATTTTCTACTTTTAACTTTAGTTGGTAAATCTGTTAGAAGACATTTGATACTTATTATTATGCATTTACTATTACTATTGTGTACAAATGAATAGTTGAAGTAACTTGTTCATAATTAAATATTTTACTTTACAGTTTATGGTTTCATAATATTGCATATTAGCAAAGATATATAATTTTGTTGCACTATTTATGGTTTGAGTGAAAAATGACAATTGATATGAGAGAAAAGTGATGACAACATTTGATATGAGTAAAATATGACATTTAGAATGAGTAAAAAGTGTTGGCACGTGGTATGAGTAAGATGTGATGACACATGGTATGTGTAAAATATGATGACACATAATATGAGTAAAATATGATGACACGTCGTAAAGTGATAATTCTCGCACCATGCTGGTGGACAATGAAGGCCGGGTTTTGCTACTTAACTCCTTCTTTGAATACTTGTAATACTGCACACAGTGCGATACTAACTTAGTGTTGGTGTACTTGCAAAGTAATAACAATTTAATCGAACTTGTCGACGAAATATAGTCCTAGATACTAACATTTCTTCTTTTAATGGGTTTGTTTGAGTTCCAAATTGATCCAAAAGATTGCTACATGACTTGGCGTTGTCTCGTGCAATGATTGAAAATACAATTGTGTATATTGAATATAAACGCTCTAACTAATTTTTTTTTTTAAATTGTCGCTGTTGCTATTTTAGTTTGAAAGAAACAGATTAATATTAATTTAATTATCTTTTAGTATTCCTGTTATGCTATTTTCTTTCTCTTTTTAAATCGATATTAAGTCAATTGCTTTACTATATATTCGAGATAATCTTTTTTTCGTCTCTCTTGACATTGTGTTATGCTTTCGTTGCTTTTGAAATTCGCACGTTGTTTTATCGCAATTCGCACGTATTAGGATATCAGTTGACAATGTGTACACTGTCTTATTTGGCTTAGCAGTTTGCCTTTTTCAACAATCCCTGTTATTATTGAGTGATTGCGATAGTGGACTGGAATATTTTCGCGATTCCGTCTCTTTTCAGTTAAAAGAATGATTGACATTTATTTAATAATTTAATTTGGTGCTGGTATTTGCAGTCAGAAGTACAAAGTAATTGACTAGTTGTAACAACGTAAAGGTTCTGCTTGTTTTGTTAATCCCACATTAGCTACCTCTTGTGCTTGCATGATGTCAAACTTGGGGTACTTGACCTCTTACGACTGAATTAATAACAGTCGGTAATATGCTATGGACATATAGTTTTCTGACGTCAGAGAGTTCACATGACCTTTTTTCTTCACTGTGGAAAGCACAATGTAAATTTACGGTCACAAATCAACTTACCGTAATCATGTGTAGATCTCTCGTATCAGCACATACGACATTGTCTTCATCATAGGAATACGTTAATATCATTCTTACCCATTTTGTTCAAACTTTTAGTCTCAGTTTGCAGTTCTCTAGTAAGTGTAGTGATATTTAATCCTGTTCTAATCAAGTCAAATAGCGTCCTAAATTGCAATTTAACTTTTGGTATTGAAATACTGTTTATTGAAAGTCAAACACGTGTGAGTGTACGTGTGTATATATGAGTGTGATTAGTGCACGCTCATTTGTATGTGGAGATGCATATGGAAGACACCCGAATTGAAATTTTGTCAGGTACGGTAAGGACAAAAAGCTGCTGTCAATCAGGTTATTCGGCTCCATAAGGATGATATCACTGAACAGTTAGAAGGGACACATAGATACATACCCATTATCTGTTTGTTTAACCTGATGTTCGGAGTTTTGGTTATATGGTGATTTGTTAACTGCACATATAATTAATGAAGGTGTACAGCGGTCGAATTATTACAGCAGATTGACTTCAGTATGTACAGTTGCACCGTGCGAAAGACTTGCTATATTTGATGCACGTTTGGTGCATTGTGTAGTGCCCGATTTGTGCAAAATGGAAACTTGTCATTCTCCTACTGACGAAACGATTCTTGCTTAATGTCCACATGTAATTTTCGCTGATTTTGCACGTGGTACATAAGGACAGCACAAAAGGACGTTTGTTTTGTGAACATAGTAAAATGCTGTTTTTCAAGGCACGCTAGAGGGGGGTTCAATCGACTGAAATTATACAGATTTTGTATTTGTGTTGAAGACGTTTTGAAGACAGAAGCAGTAAAAAAAAAAAAACGGTTATGTTCACAACGTTGGAAAGGAACGTTTCTGCCTGCGTTATTCCGAAACAGTACTGTAAATGTCGAAGATTGTATCACCCGCTGACCAGACAATTGCCCGCCTCTGACCACACCACTGCCTGTCACTGACCAGACCATTGCTCGCCTCTGACCAGATCATTGCCCGTTTATGACCAGACCATTTCCTGTCACTGACCAGATCATTGGGCGTCACTGACCAGACCATTTCATGTCACTGACCAGACCATTGCGCGTCACTGACCAGAGCATTGCCTTCCACAGATCAGACTATTGCCAGCAATTAAACGTACAAATATTTTTAAGGTTTGCATTGAGTTATCCGCCCAAATCATGCGCACTCTTTAAAAAGTATTAGTTCTCATACAACAACATCCATTACCACAACCACACTGGCAGCCGTCCTCCTTGGGTTGAGAAATAAAACTCCACACCGACATTGATTTTCTTCACGCCCGTTGTTCGAGCTCCTTCTGGCAAATATACAGATAAATGATTTTGCCTAGTCCGAGTTCTCATTGAAAGAATATTTATTGTGTAATTAGCTCCCGTGTCTGGCATTTACGGCATTCGAGAGGTGTTTTAAAGGAAATTAACGGCGTCAGCGCGGAATAAAACTGTACGTGGCTGAACAAACAAGATCGCGGCAATGTACTTTGTCTTTCGTACACCACTTACACCACTTACACCACTTACACCACACTTACCCAATAGCACTACAATGTACTTTGTCTTTCGTACACCACTTTCCCACACTTACCCAATAGCACTACACACTTACAACACACATCTACACCTGAAATTAAGGATGAAACATTTGGGGAGCAGATTTCAGGATGTTGCGAAATATGTGTTTATACGGAAATGTATTTTTGCATCTGGTATCCAAATACGAACCCTTTGTCATTGACCAGTATGGTTTTGTATGCGGTGTACGATGTTTAAATTGTTTCTAAAAATGTCCAAAAGCATTAATTAGGTTATGCGAAGAAAGGCAACTCTGCTGGCTGTCGCGAGTAATACATTTCCAGGGGCGACAAGCGCTACACATCGAGCGCAGCGAGTTATTTTTTCCTAGGACACGTTAGCACGCCATGATGGCTGCTGGTCCTAAGGTCTTTGGAATGTCATTGAAATTCCTGTTGCCAGCGATACTTTGGGGAAGAATGTTCACATCTTCTACAACAAGTGACACAGGTATGTTTGAGTATATTTGCATCTTTAATATAGGATTTATTTATTTCTACAATCTTCTCACAGACACCAAACATTGCAAAATATACTGCCTTAAAAAGAATTGGTAACACTCTACTCAGAGTGAAACTGTTTTAGTACTCACATAAAAAGCTCTGCCGGTAGTTTATGTGGATTTACTGTTTTGGGAGTTTAGATGTGTACGGACACCATTAGCCATTGTGTTTTGTGTTTGCTTTCAGTATATTAGTCACTTGTTGGCAATGTGTCTGTATATATAAAAGCGCACAACACACAAACATACACACACATTCAGGAGAGTGAGAGATTTCAGCTGGACGTTGTGTAATTTTATTCTTGAAGAGAAACATTTTTTCCCTGTTACACTAAAACAGTTCTTTTATATAAATATCATTCAGTACCATTCCCACAGGGCATTTGATTCCTTGCTTGAATTATCGCGTCTATTTAAATTCAATTTTCTTGTCCTCCTGTGGGACGAATGAATATCGATTGCATATTTAAAAAAGGAATTTTCTCATTTTCATTTATTCTGTTTTGAAGTTTCTTTTATCCATGCATATGAATTTTCAAATATATGTTACAGAACATATTAAGAAGAACATATGGTTATTTATTATTAGTTTTTTATTGACAGACAGACAGACAGACAGATAGATAGATAGACAGACAGACCGACAGACAGACAGATAGATAGATAGATAGATAGATAGATAGATAGATAGATAGATAGATAGATAGATAGATAGATAGATAGATAGATAGATAGATAGATAGATAGATAGATAGATAGATAGATAGACTGACAGAAAATCAGGCTGATAGGTCGATAATTAGATAGAGAAATAAAATGATACATAGAGCAATATTATATTATTTTAGGCACAAAATAATTCCCCAGCTATTTGGTAATTTTATTTATTTCATAACTCGATAATAAAATTCTTCTCTAATTAAGTAGGCTACATTTAGCCCTCTTTACGGCTTGTCACGTACACCATCAGATATAATTACGAAGAAAAATAAAATAAAATAAAATAAATTTGTTGTAAATAATTATTTTTTTACTATTTACCAGACATTATTTTATAAAAGAATACCATTTCTCTTTATTTCTGATATGTGCAGTCATTTCTAATGTAATGTTCAACTATGCAACACAGAACTAAGCAGTTCAAAATGATTTATTTAATTATGACAACATATTATATCTTATCGTGGAATAAATGGTTTCTGCTAGAATTATTCTTTTTCCTGGCAACACTGTCCAGTGCACTATTTCTTTCCACGTATCTAGTTTCTATGTCCTTTATTATTAATGAGCCATAATCATTTTCTTTCCTGCATTAATATATGTTGTCCTTTGAGAGAATGTAATATTCATATACATCTAATATCCTTTGGGAGAAAATAATCATTGTCCCATTCTACCATCAACGTCTGGTGCCCTTTAAAAAAGTAACAATTTTCCATTATGAACATCTGATGTCCTATTCGCGAAATTAATCATATTCTAGTCTAGCGTCACAATTTAAGGTGACTATATAATATATTTTAAAGTATCAATTCCTAGCTTTAGCACTAGCACATATTGATAATATGAAAGCAAATCAATTCACCTCCTTTCCTGCAAAATCTCTGAATAGTTTTATTAAATAAATCTCTAAGTAAAATTTGGCAATACTTATATTAAATGTAACATTTTTTAAAAAAAGAATCTGATATTTGATAAATGATGACACAATTATAAATGTCAAGAAAATAAACACTCTAAAATTATAACTCCTTCGACGCAAAGCGAAGTTTGACAACCTTCGTGCCCAAACAGTTGACTTTGTAATCATTTACCCTAGATATGTGTCCGTTTAGGGTGGAACTATTGCTATAATTTTAAATGTACACCTCTAATTAGGATCAGGTCAATCGACGTAACACGTGACTACAAACGTTACTGAACTTCACCAGTAAGATAGCCTCTCGGTAGTATGGGTTTTACGATTTTGAAACAAAAATTAAAGATTATTGACTGCATTATACGTCGTTTAAGATGCATTCACTCGCAAAAGTAATACAAATAAAAGCAAACAGTTAGTACTGTGCGAAATAAAAAAAAAAGAAACAGTTTTATGAAAGAAATTTTCATTCATTCATCAATACGGAATGTCACTGTTAATCTTGTGTTTGCAGCAGCGATATCTAGCCTGCTCATAACAGTATCCAGCATAGGTTCAACGGAGTTTCTAACACACATCGCAGTTGTTTCTAGCTTATGTTATAACAGTTTGATGTTTTTGTTTTTTTACACTGAACATATTTGTTTCCATCATAAGTCATAGTAGTTTCATAGACAAGAAAGAATAATTCCTAATTATCTCTCGAAACACCATCCATGACAATACATAATAATAATAATAATAATAGTGTCTACCAACAGCTTCACAAAAGTTTCTAGCTCAGGTCATAATTGTCTTTACCACAGTCTCACAATAGTCTTTACCACAGTCTCACAATAGTTTGTAGCACAGGTAACAGCAGTGTCTAACTCAGGCTCATAAAACTAGTTTAACACAGATTAATAATAAATATTCTCTAATAGTTCATACTAGCCTCAGTCACAGGCTCATACTAGTCACTAATACAACCTAATTGTATACACTTACAGAGCCTGATAATAGTTTCCATTACCTGCCATAACAATCTGTGTCTTCTGTTTATAATGCCCTATAAATGTAAAGTGTTCAGCACAGGCTTATAAGAGTTCCTAACTAGGTTCTAAATCATGTCAAACAACGGCTCGCAGTAGATCTGAGTAGGGTGATAATTGCATTTAGCACGAACTTATCAATAGTCTCTATTTTGGCTCATGGCTGTCTCTAAAGTAGGCTCACAATTATTGATATCTCTTACGCAGACTGATAATATTCCTTAATATCAGATCGCAATATTTTTAACCGCAGGTTCATTCTAGTTTCTGAAGTTATAATTTTTAATAGACTCCACCACAAGCACGCGCTAGTCTCTAACACAGGTTCATAATAATCTCTAACTCAAGATAATAGCATCAACCACAAATTCATATAGTCTCCATTGCAGATTCATAATCATCTCTATTTCCGAATCTTAATCGTCTTTAAGATAAGATATAATAATCTCATGTTCACAATACTCTCTGATTAAATTTAATACAAGATATAATAATATCATGTTCATAATACTCTATATCACAAGAGTATGATAGATTTTAACACATGTCTATACTTCTAACACATACATAGTTTTTAATGGGACTTTCGGAGCCCTCCTCGATATTGATTTAAACAGGAGATAAGATAACGAACTAATTAAACACATTGTTGTATTCTTCATATACTGTGTTTACAACTACATCTATCATTTTATTTACTCGGTCGACTAAACAATGCATATTACACACACGCCCACACACAAACACATATATACATAGAGAGAGAGAAATTTTAAAAATACCATTACAAGTATAAAACCTGCACTTCGAATCGGGTTCTCCAATTACGTGGCCTCACAAGCTGCCCATGTCCAAAGCGCTCACATTTACATCGGCATTTTACTTATTGGTTTTCTTTCTTTTTTTTTTTTTGGGGGGGATATGTCGTTTTGTCAATAAACAAGTCCATTGTTTTTAATTGCTATTGCACTTATTCTTTATGCGAGTTCAGTCTCATACTGGTTGCCCGCGGGGTCAAAGGTCAACGAGCGATACGCAGGTCACTTATTGACTGAGAATTTTCTTTAGGACCTAGAAAACGTGTGCAGGTCTAATGAGGTAGCAACTCATTTAAATGTTCAATTCCTTATATAATCCATACAGAATAAGACGACCTTGGTCTTCAAATGATACATTTACAGACAGTCTAATAAATGTGGATAATCTCAACAGTTATTATGTGTTCAAATAGTGTGCTGGTGATAACATAACTTTTATAGAAAAATATATAGATACACAGACAAACAAGTAGATAGAGAGACAGCTAGATGGAGGGAGGGATGGAATGATAGATAGATAGACAGACAGACAGCAGATATATGGACAGATAAATAGATAGATCGATATATGGACAGGCAGACAGATAGATCGATAGATAGATAGACAGACAGACAGGTAGAGAGACAGATAGATAGATAAATAAATAGATCAATCATAGATAGATAGATAGATCGACAGGCAGATAGATAGATAGATAGATAGATAGAATTTATTTTTTATATTGAGAAAAAGCACCTTGTACCAGTGAATGGTGTACAAAATTAGGTGGTATTTGACACGGTCTTATTTTTATATTTCAGGATTTAAATCCACAATTTTTCAGGGATTTACAGATATACAAGAAATGGAATGCAATGGAGACTCCCTGGGTTCAGACGGCAGTGTGTTGTTCATGGTTCTGTACACCCCGGGTAGCAGGAAGCCCATAGCATCTGTCAATGTGGCGACCAAGGAGTGCTTGACTGCAGGGATGTTCTCTTCGTGCGTTCTTGACCCAACCGATTCCAGAAAGACGAAATTAAAGGCATTAATTACTGACTTGAACTCTGGCAAAGAGAAAGAGTTCGTGTGTAATGTAACCGGAGTTCTCTCGGGAACGAGTGTGCAAACCGTTTCTCGTCGCACCGTCGTCACGTCAGTCAGTAAGTTCCCACTCAGGTCTTTATTCACTCGGGTCTTTACAGGCTGACGTTTGCAGTACCACTTTAGGTATTCAAGCGGCCGCTAGTGACGTGCCAATGTATAACTAATGCAGAAAGTTGTTCGTATCCTGCGATTGATGGAGATTTTAATAATAATAATAATAATAATAATAATAATAATAATAACGTTCCTATTAATATGAGCTCAAATTGAGCAATCGTCTCTATGCTTGCATTCGTGTGTGTGTGTGTGTGTTGGGGGGGGGGGGCATACATGGGTGCATGCACGTTTACACATTTATAAGTCAAGATTGTGTCCACATATACATACAAATTCATCCTTGGATATATATTTTTTCAATCCGTCTGTAAACGTGTGGTGTCCTGATTGAATAATACGAATACTAATTTAAAGGCAGACGAGGCTGAAAGTAATCTAATACAAGTATATTAGTAGCTCTGTAAGAAGAAATAAATGCTGCTTTTCAAATCACATACAACAGTAGGCGTCGAGTTTTCTGTCGAGATTGCCTTCCTCAGATCAATACCGTTGGTAATAACAGTGGCAGACGAACTTTGAAAAGTGAAACCCTTCTTACATTCGGAAACTTTACCTGAATTGATGGCGTCTTAATTAAGCGTCCACACTTGTCTGTAATAACGTAAGTATATATCTTCTTTCAATAGTGTTGTCCTCATCAAGTGATTTTTATATAAATAAATGAAATACAAGTATTCAAATTTTTTACTCAATTTTAAAAGTATGCTGCAACATTTTCTTTAAAATGCAATAAAATATACAAAAAGAGGAAAAGGAAAAAAATAGTTGCAATGTTTTTGATAATTTAATCACGTTCCAACTTTTCTGGAAAAGGAAATACAGAAGGAGAACTCCATGGGAACTGTCAAACTGTCTAATCACGGGAGACAACTCTGACATATATTTGCATAGAAAGCACCCTGAAGAACCTACTCTTTCCTCACTTGTTTTCTGGAAGCCAAAATGGCAGCATGGCCGCGTGAATTTCAGAATTCAGAAATGTTGCTGTATGTTCTCTTGATTGGATTTTTACCAGACACAGGCAGCCAAAATGGTGAGTGATTAATTTTATGACTTACTTCTCAGTTTGGGTGTGTTTGCTAGTATAGATAGTGTAATTCTGAGACAAACTGTTGATACGTACTGTTTGTTTCTTCCATCTGTCGTGTTTAGCACAAGCGTCTAATATACACTCCACACACACGCACGCATGCGCGCGCGCACGCACACACATACACAAATTCACACACAAAGATGTTTTTTTAATCTACTTACTCAGATGTGTTTATAAGAGAAGGAAAAATCAATTTTCAATTTTCTGATTACAGTCTGCTATTGCTGGAATATTTACTTATTTCAGTTAATTCTGCTGCTTAAGGTTATGGTAGTCTCGTGTGCGTCGTTCGGGAGCGTGTGCCTGTGTGTATATTTGTGTATGAGTGTGTCTGTATTTTCGGCGTGTGCATCTATCTGTGTGTGAGAGAACTCACTGGATTTGGAATAAATCGAGATAAAATAAATTAAGTAGAAGAAATGCACACACGGACAGACAGACAGACACACACACACACACACACACACACACACACACACACACAAATACATACATGCACACACAGTCACACGAAGCAAATAAACAGACGATGATATCGATCCAATTTTATTGTCTGCCCTTGATTTCAATCTTTTTAAAAGCGAAATGCAATTCAACATTTTAATGCATTTTTCCTGCAGCCTTGACTTTACGCGATTTTCGTGGCATCGAGTACATACAAGAAGTCCAGTGCAGTGGAGATGCTCTGGCATCAGATACCAGTCTTCTCTTTATGGCTCTGTACACAGTTCAAGAAGACAGGTTGCTGGCGTCAGTCAATCTGGGAACGCGGGAATGTCGCACGGGAGACGTATTCTCTTCTTGCGTCATCGACGAGACTGACCATAGAAAAACTCTCCTCAAATCATTAATTTTCGAACTCGATCATGAAAGAGAACGTGTCTATGGCTGCAATGTCACGAACGTCGGCTCTGACGGAAGGTCAAAGGTCTATTCTTGGAATGTGGCTATTTCTGAAAGAAGTAAGTGGAAAGTATGTGTGTTCTGCAGACTGTATCAAAACATTAATGTGGATAATATTTCTCTACGGCACAAGTTTAATGCTGATGCACACAATTAATACATATGCACGATGCTTTGTGTCGCAAATTTAAAGGTTAAACACGATGGATTAGGTCTACGCTGTGGTCTGTGTCACAAATGTAATGCTGACACTCTATGGTCAATGTCACAAATTTAACGCTGACACAGTGTGTAGTCGATGTCACAAATTCAATAGTAACGCATTTTGGACCATGTTACAAATCTAATGTCGATACAGTGTAGACCATGTCACAAATTTAATACTGACACAGGGTGGTCAGTGCTACAAATTTAATGTCAGTGTCACAAATTTAATGCTGGCACATGATGTTCCATATCACAAATGTAATGCTGACACATTGTGATCCATGTCACAAATTTAATGCTGACACATCATGGTCCATGTCAACAATTTAATGCTAAAATATTGTAATCCATGTCACAAATGTAATGCTGTCCACATTTCGATCTTTGTCACAATTTAATGCTGACACAGTGTGGTCCATGTTACAAATTTAATGCTGACACAGCGTGGTCCATGTTACAAATTTAATGCTGACACAGTGGGGTCCATATCACAAATTTAATGCTGACAGTATAGTCCATGTACAAAATTCAATGATGATGCATTTCGGTTTAAGCATGAATGTACTGTTTTCTGCCTACAAATTACGTATTTATTTTAACAGTAAGCCTTATCCACTATTCAGTGAAAATGTCTACTTACAGTGTAACCAAAAAGCTGTGAATAATTAAACATTTCGGCGTTCTTGCTTCCACGTTTCTTATTTCGTCAATCTCGTTTCATTTGTCCAATCGACCGATTCTTCCATCCATCAATCCATTCGTCTTTCCATCCACATATCATATAATAAATAGACCGTTGAAATGGGCCTCGGGTTTTTTAAAAACTCCAACATACAATCCCTTTCTTCCACACTTAAAAGAAAAAATGTTTGGTTTAAATCTACAACAGACGTATGGAGATCATGATATGTATAGTGAAATAGGTCAACATTAAAAAAACATAATCAGAACAATAAATTCGAAAGTCGACAATCCTACATGAATCACACATTAGTTTTCATTTTTGTTATTATAAAAATGTACATACACTTTAATAGGCTTATCAAACAATCTCATCATAATTACAGTTTATGTTCAATCTTCCATATTTTATAATGCAGAATTGTAGATGAATTTGCAAGCATATATTCCAGAGTGTTGCTAACAGTAGTAGTAGTAGTAGTAGTGGTGGTTTTGGTAGCAGTAATAACAGTAATGTAGTAGTAGTAGTAGTAGCAGCAGCAGCATTAGTAGTAGTAGTAGTAGTAGTAGTAGTAGTGGTGGTTTTGGTAGCAGTAATAACAGTAATGTAGTAGTAGTAGTAGTAGTAGTAGTAGCAGCAGCAGCATTAGTAGTAGTAGTAGTAGCAGCAGCATTAGTAGTAGTAGTAGTAGTAGTAGTAGCAGCAGCATTAGTAGTAGTAGTAGTAGTAGCAATGGTAAGTAGTAGTAATGTAGCACAACTAGTAATGATAACTTAACCACTTCATACGATTCTGTGTGATGTGATACGATATGTGAAGTAAACTCACACGTTAAAACGTGACACATCTTCATGGTGACAGCGCATTGCTGACGGTACCGAGTGAGTGACAGCGAGTGTGTAACAAATCCTTGGACACCCCATTCTGGACCATATTTATTCACTAACAGTTGTCATTTGCTGGACATTGAAGAGCTTGCGGTCAACGCGACTGCTCTTAACATTTATTATTGAAATAGTTTGGTTTTGCTAATTTAGAAAAAAAAATCCCTTGTTGTACTGCGCTGCATGTTGAAGTGTTGTTCGGATGCACACTTCATATTTTGCTGCATGCATAAAATAACTGCACTCATTTATATTCTTATGATAGCAATGTAGTAAGGTTAATGAAGTAGCTGTCGGAATTTCACTGCTATATTTACTGAAATGACGTGCCTCCGAATTTGAAAACAAGTTTTATGTAAAGACGCTTGACATTAATAGAGAACCAAGGCCACTTTTACAATCAAACATATTCTGTTTAGTCTTCAACCCTGATGAACACCATATAATGTGCGAGAATAATGTATGCGAATATGTTTAATTGTATATAGACAACGTTTGTTTATATAAAATGTCTGTGTTTCGAACGCGCGCGTTTGTATCTCCACGTATGCTCCCTCCGATTTGAATGATGACGTAGGAGAGAGTGAAATATGAGTGCAGGTGAACGAGTAAACGTTGAATTTAAAATGAAGTCATTACTAGAACTGACAACAAAAATCGTTGGTGGTCGGATCGTGATCGATTAAACGTCATGAACACTCAGTCAAAGTCGTGTTCTTTAAGGATGTTGTTAAATCATTATATAAATCAATAAATATTGCTTCTCTTTTTATTTTTTTTTTTATTTTTGACAATCGCCGTGACTTTTTCTTGCTATAAGCGAGTTGTTAAGTTGAAATGCACATGGGTTGAAATCATTCACTTTTTAAAAAGTAATTATTTAAATGTATAACTTTCTGTACTTTATATTCTAATTCACTTAAAATCCTTTACATCAAAACCCATAGTTTGTTAAGAAATTACAATTTTCATATAATTTATTATTTCTCTTGAAAGAAAAAATACTCTCATATACAAATATGCACTCTCTTGAGTTAAAATATGTGACAGACTTCACTCGAAAGAAAGGGAAACAACTGTGCAAGCTCTACTTGCAACGTAGAGCAAAGGGAGAGCATCGTTGTATGTTTGCAAAGATCTCACCGAAAATTCCGGTTTACTGTCTGTCATTATGGCTGAAGAACACACTATGAACATTTGCTGTCTGCGATATGTTGCTCTGTTTTGTGTCCTGTCTTCCACACTCGCCAGTGTCCAGTCTGGTAAGTCTATGCATGCGTCTTTTTTAACTGTCCTGCAGATTTACCGAGTAAATTGATTTCTCTCTAGCCAATGTGTCTTTTAATATTAAATACGACTGACCTCGGGGATTGAAACATTGTGCACGCGTGCCGACACAGAAAGCACGATGTGGAAAGGAGAGAGAAAAAAAATGGCGATAAAACCCGCTTTGTGAATGAGGCACGCTAAATTAAAATACTTGTTAGTTAACGGTTTGAAAATCTTTGAGACTTCTTTCACATCACTTTCAACTATGTTTGTCTTAAGATTAGCATCAACCCAGGTAGGCGGTAAAGTAAATGAAATATGTCTAATGATATGTGAACACTGGTGTGTATTTAATGTTATGTACGGTGACATATTTTTTAATGTGGTTAATAATTTCTTTGAACACTTGATGTGTATATAATATATGAATAATTCATATATATATTATATATAAATTTATACAGTTCCCCTTGACAGAAGATCGATGTATGTATTATGCTATTTGTTATACGATTTAAGCGTGCACACCTCAAGCATATGTGTTAATCATGTATCTATGTATAGTCTTTCTGCCCTTCCATCCTTAGCCACCCTCCGCCTTCTTTACTTACTTCATCCCTCATACAGACACAATCAGCACGACATATCGACGCATGTAAACAATATTTTGCGTCTACACAGGTCTTAGCGCAAGTCCGTTCCTAGGCTTTCACAACATTCAGAAAGTGACGTGCGCAGGAGATAACTTCAAGGCTGATGACAAACTTCTGTCTATGACATTGTTCACGATGTCCGACGACAAGGTGGTCGCGTCAGTGAACCTGGCCGACAAAAGTTGCATGACGTCTGGCGCATTTTCCTCCTGCACCGTCGACGACAGGGACTTATCGAAAACGCGACTTAGAACTCTGGTGCCAGACCTACAGGAAGGTGAAACGAGACCGTACGGTTGCAACGTAACTGTGTTTGTTGCCGGCGGGCGGATCAATATCAAATCTTGGTCAGTTTCCGTCCGGAGATTAAGTAAGTACTTGTTATCCATTCGCCGGAGGCTGTCGGCTCGTGATAATGGTGGGTCGTTATGGCAGGTAATGGGATGGTAGTGGGTATTTTTAACGTGCAGTACATTTTCATTTCTTACGTTGCTAGGCAACTAAGAAAGTGGAAGTGGACGTCTCGCAACTGATAACGTATTTCCTGTCACAACGACAGCGTGGTGTATATATATAAATTTTTTTTAGGATTTTCCAATAAAATATATAAAACGCGCACAGAATGTATTTGTCTATTCAGATGTTTTTAACATTTGCCAGAATCTGTAGGTTCTCTACCGCTCGGAGATAAAAAGGTCAAATGTAACGTACAAAATATGACTTTGTGTAGGGTGAAACGTAATTATAATTTTACTTTTTAATTAACATACAATTTTAAAATTTCACCTGAGTCGTATTATTAGGCCCTCAGCATGAACGAGAAACTGAAAATTACTTTATCTAGTATGGAATGTTCTAACTGTTGTCTGTATTTCAAACTAATGTACAGCACGCACAAGTGTCGACGAATGCACTTTGTATACGTCATGTTGCAGTTTTCTACGTCTCTGCTTATTATTTTGGCGTCTTGAATGAAATGAATTTACTCCTTATTTCGTCCTCTGCATTGTCGGAACTATACGCAACACTTTAATGAAAGCAATGAATGACGTCATCAGTTGCAAACGTTTTAACAGAACTACATTTTTCTATATTTAGAATGGCCAGACAAGATAGATAGATAGATAGATAGATAGATGAGTGGATGAA